>JAQHUG010000004.1:20821668-20846231 GCA_028555095.1 Dicrostonyx torquatus
ACTACCTGTGAAGAGAGAGCAGCTGATCACACTGCCTGTGGGGAGGGAGCAGCTGGTCACACTGCTTGCAGTGAAGCAGGGTGAAAAATGAATGCTGCCATTGAGCTCAACTTCTTATTCTCATTCAGTTCCAGACCCCAGATCACGGAGTGATGCCATCCATATTTACAAGGGTTTTCCTTCCTTCCTTAATGAAATCTTAAGAGAACCCCCACAGACATGGCCACAGGTTTGTGCCTGTCAAGTTGACAATGGTAACCCTGATAGCCAGGTTTATATTTTACATGGAGATGGCGTTGTTGGTTTTGTGTAAGAGAATAACCTAAGCATGGTGTTTCCTTGGTTCAGGAGTAGCTTATTCTCTTTGGTATTTCAGATATAGGGCATAAGGTACTTTTTGGTTTAGTTTTTTTGAGACAAGGTTTCTCTGTGTAACAGCCTTGGTTGTCCTGGAACTCACAACTCACTCTGTAAACCAGACTGACCTCAAACTCACAGAGATTCACCTACCTCTGCCTCCCGCCCCAAGTACTGGGATTAAAGACATGCGCCACCACCTCCTGGCTTCCAAATAGAATTTTAGAAAGATTAGTGTCTGAGACAACGTGCTGAAGAGAATGGAATAAAAAAAAAAAAGTGTTGCTAGGAATGCAGAGGATAGAAAAGAAGAGGTTTGGGACACAATTTCTTAGAAGCACTTCCTCTTATTCAGTGACCAACAGGCCATTTTTACAGGCAACAGGACAAGGGAACCCTGCCCACAATATAAGCATGTTGCTACCATGACGTTGCTGGCCTTTCCCCTGTAGTCCCTTTCTCATGCTTTGCCCAGGCCCAGGGTGCTGTAGAGAAGGAGTTACTTGGCACCGCACAGGTCCTCAGATGCACTATATGTGGTTTACTCTTGGCTGATGTGGTTTTCTTAGCATAAAGGACCCCTAGGTATGATGGAAGATTTGCCTGTTTGCCTGGCATCGATCTGTGATCCCGAAGGTTTGCTGCCACTACACGTGTGTTCACCTCTATGTTAGAATGAAACCACCCAGTGATTCTCCAAGATCACAGCAACCGGAGGCTAAAACATCATTCTCCAGCTCTCGGTGTTTTAAAAATTTCAGTGGGCTTTGATCACGGATGGATGAGAGAAGCAATGTTTTCACCTGCCTGGTCCCAGGAGGGTAGAATCTTATAAATTAGGAAAGATGATGTCGTTTGAAGGAACATGGAATAAACTTTTTATTGCTTTCCTGGCCACCTACCAAAGGATTCCTGTTTTGAAGTCATAGTGAGTGGGAAAGTGGGAGACAAATTGTGTGTGTGTATGTGTGTGTGGGTTAAATAACCAGGAGATGGACACAGGAATCAGACTTCCCAGACATGAATAAAGTGAGCCAAGAAACGCCCCATAGAATGTCAGGTAGGAAGTGATCTTTAGGGGCCTGGCTGTGTGTGGCAGTGAAAATGGAATTCAAGATGCAGATTAAGACAGAGTGCTGTTGAGATGGCTCAATGGGTAAAGGTGCTTGCAGCCAAGCTGGATGACCCAAGTTCGATTCCTGAGAATGGCAGGACAGGAGGTCAGAAGACCTCCACAGTGTATTATATAGCATGTGACTGACCACAATGAATGAATGAATGAATGTAATTTATTTTAAAAAAAGAAAAGAACAGCTAAAAAACCCTATGCATAACACACATAATAAGTACAGAAATCAATTAAAGTAGAACTTTTGCTGGTATCAAGACTCTGTTTCCTATGAGACTGAATCATGAATCATCTCCACCCGAATTCTTCCATTTCTGTTATTTAATCCATTTTAGGGTAATTTACACTAAAGGTGACAGGATTATATGTGTAAGTGGAACATTTGGTATAAGTATAGGTGTTTTTCTGTGCCTCGGGCAATTGTGTTTCTTTTTTTATATTCTGGGAACATCTCCCAACTTTCCATCTCCCCTACCCCAGGATGGAACAGCTAAACAGATACATGCAAGACAAAGACTGAAAGATACTTGAAAGTCTTAGTGTAAGTTAGAAAGACTTGGCTACACAACTTGCTGAAAGAGTTTTCCTGCTTTCAGGCACTGTTCTAGTTTTGAGATAAGATTAAAGGTCCTGAGGCTGAGAGGAAAGGTCAAAGTACTCCAGAAAAGGGAGCAGGAGGTGGGAAGGACTCATTTCTTCTGTCTCTGGGGTACTCAGAGTCATTTAGAACCCAGATGTCCAGCTTGTTATCAATAGTAAGGGTTCTTTAGGTCAACACTGTATGTTAGCCAGGAGCTTTGGTATTTCTCCCAAGATCATCCTCGGTTCTTGTGTGACTTATAACCACCCTAAATTTGAGGCTTATATGATGACAAGAACAGGAAGCTGTTGCAGGAGGCCACTTGCTGGTTCCTGGTTGCTCAGCCCCAAAATAATCATACAAAAACTATATTATTTAAATCACTGCTCGACCCATTAGCTCTAGCTTCTTATTGACTAACTCTTACATCTTAATTTAACCTATTTCTATTAATCTCTGTATTGCTACAAGGCTGTGGCTTACTGGGGAAAAGTCCCGATGTCTATCGCTGGTAGGGCTACATGGCTTCTTCTCTGATTCCACCTCCTTTCTCCCAGCATTCAGCTTAGTTTTTCCCTGCCTAGCTCTGCTCTACCAAGCGAGTTTCTTTATTCATTAACCAGTAAAGCAACACATAGACAGAAGGACCTCCCACACCATTTCCCCTTTTCTGTTTAAATAAAAAGGAAAATATTAACTTTAACATAGTAAAATTACATATAATAAAAAGGTACCAAGCAAGAATTACAGCTACAATATTTATATCTACTTTATCTTTTATTGTAACTAAGGAAAACTATAACTATAACTATAAATTCTTAACTCCATCAAAGACTCCAGAAGGATAAAATATTACCTAAGTTAATAGAAAGTGAATTGAAAGCAACATCCAAAACTCTAGAATTGACAAAGACATGTCACTGCCTGGACAATTACCCAAAGTTCTTTTGTACCATTGGGGCATCCTATCTTCAGCCCACAGGCCCATAGTATCCAGCAGACTTTTCCATGAAAAAAAAAAAGACAGTTCTACCTATATTGGCAGTTTTCAGTCACTTTCTTCTGTGTCCTTCAGATTGTCTAACAGACTCTTTCATGAAGCAGGAACTCCAAAGGATCATCTCACCTTTAGGCAAGATTAGCAGTCATTTCTCTGCAGGTCCTTACATGTCCAGTTCATCAAGCAGTTCAGGCAAGAGTAATTTCTTGTCCAAATGGCTAACCAACTCCATAAGGAGTCTCTTTAATGCCCATTATCATATTGAAGTATATTGATGTTGCCAGGAGCAGATGTGTCTCAATATCATGAAAAATCCTAAGTCCTTAAAACATTTTTAAGTGCCATATTCTGTAGTCTTTGAAAGGTTTAAAGAATGCCTAACCAACTGAAATACATATCTGTCCATCTAGAAAACCTAACTAACATGACTACAAGCTTTGTTATTATATGTGATTATCTATAAACCTATATTTCTTAATTATGCATTATATTTTTAAATGAGTTGCACAAACATGATACCTTAATCAAGAGCAAAAATATACATATAATAAAATTGACCTTAAATTTGAATCAATAAATGAAGATCCATACCAATGCAAATCTTTATAGCATATTCTCCTTTAAATGTAAAGAAACATTTACAGTACCACACAGCAGAAAAAAATAACAACATCTTGAATTTTGCAAGAAAATGGATGGAGTTAGAAAACATTATTTTGATTGAGGTAACCCAGACACAGAAAGAAATTATCACATGTACTCACTCATAGGTGGTTTTTAAACATAAAACAAAGAAAACCAGCCTACAAACCACAATCCCCGAGAACTTAGACAACAATGCTAACACTAAGAGAGACTTACATAGATCTATTCTACATGGGAAGTAGAAAAAGACAAGATCTCCTGAGTAATTTGGGAGCATGGAGACCTTGGGGGAGGGTTGAAGGTGGGAGGGGAAAGAAGGGAGGATAGCGGAGAAAAATGTAGAGCTCAATAAAAATCAAAAAAAAAAAGAAAAAAGAAAAGAAACAGTCACACAATATTTGGGAATATGGGCATAGTTCTCTTAACTACCTCTTGCTGATTGGGGGCACTGTTATTCAGGTCTTTTATGGTATATCCTGTGTGCTAGGTTCATCTCAGTCAGCTGTTGGGTGAAGTGATTTTTTGGGGGGGTTCAAGGCAACCTTTCATCAAGTCATATTAGTCTGGAAGCAAACCACAGGTTCTCATCCTCTATGGAAACAAAAGCAGAACCTCTTTTTCAAAGCAACATATCATTAGACCCAAATTTTGACCTCAAGATACCGTTATGATATACAAACTGATTTAGCTTAGGAGCCCATTCAATGCAATGTCTCTTTGTACTTAGATCCTTCACAGTCAAAAAATTCAAAGAAAACACAATAATATTCATAATCCAGACTCTCTGTGTATATTCCATCTTTACATGGCATATTTGTTTTTACTCTATTACTTTTTAATATTCATTATCTTTAATTCTTTAATCTATGACTGTCTGTACCCTGTCTCTTTAAAGACTTTTATGTTTTAAAACCATTTATATCCTTTTATAACTGTTTATAATTCATTTTTCTTATCTTTCACAAGCTTGTGTATATTTATCCAACACTGTGACCTATTTAGAGGTCTTTTATGTCTGAATCTGTCCTATTGTGTATCTGTAATTCTGTACTGTCCAGGAGCACTTCTTAAAATGCTAAATGCTTCTTAAAAACTTAAGCTGCAGCATTAGTAGGGTATATACAGCCGTGTCTGCTTGCACTGCACAGTCCAACATGGTGGAAGTCCTTTCACTGCCTCTGCAAGCCATGAACTTTGCCCCAGTTCCAAGTACGCAGCGAGTTTATGTCAAGCCATTAAGCAGTTGTAGCACTCTGCTCACAAAACCCATTCAAATGCATGGTCTCTTGAAAGAGCCACAGTTTGTGATGGCAACATGGCCCAGAAAGCCAGCATTTCAAAGCAGTATGGCTTTTTTTCTGCTACCGCGGAGTCAGGAAAACCTTTCTTAAAGGAGCTGTGGCACACCTCAAGCAAGCAGCAAGAGGCTGTGTTAAACTCTGTATTTTTGTGTCTGGAATTCCTTTTCAAACTCTCTCAGGTTTTAAGTAGATTTTCGTTAGCTACTAACTAAAATGTGGGCACCAATTTGTTGTTGCTCAGCCTCCAAATCATCACACAGGAACAATATTATTTAAATCATTGTTTGGCCCATTAGCTCTACCTTCTTATTGGCTAACTCTTACATCTTAATTTAACCCATTTCTACTAATCTGTGTATCACCATGAGGGTGTGGCTTACTGGGAAACATTCTGGTGTCTATCTCTGGCGGGGGTACATGGCTTCTCCTTTGACTCCACCTTCTTTCTCCCAGCATTCAGCTTAGTTTTGCCTGCCTAGCTCTGTTCTACCCTATTAGGCCAAGCAAGTTTCTTTATTGTTAACCAATAAAAGCAACACATAGACAGAAGGACCTCCCACACCAGAAAATCCTTGGCCCTTTCTAAGGGGACTGTAAATGGAGTGAGAAGGAAGGTGTCCACAGACAAGGAAAGTGGTGGAAGACACGATTGTGCCATGTGTTTTTTTTTATCTGAGTAGCTTTCCCCTTGTCCTTGAGGGCAGAGGGCTGTACTTCTAAACTATGGCACTCTCAACAGCTAGCAACAGTCCATGGCACCAGATGTACTTCAAGGTAGGAACGGGGGTGGGGGGAGAGCAAGCTAAAGATGTAGGAGAAGATAAAATATATTAGATTAGAGCTAAGAGATGGGTGGGGGAATGACCAGTTGACACAAAGATCCAAGTTCTTCTGGAATTCAGGTAAAAGGAGAAGTACTTAGCTGGGATTAAAAACAAATAAACAGCAACAAACAGAAAACATAAAAGTCAACCCTGTCCTTTAATTTCCATAGTTTCCTTTCTTCCTCCTTTTCTTCCTCTTGTGTTCACGTGTTCATGTATAGTGGAGACCGGCCAGTGGTTCACACTGGTGCCTCCCCCTCCCCTCCATTCTCCACCATGTTTGCTTTTGAGAGAGGGTTTCTAACTGAACCTGGAACTGGCTATTGGACTAGGTTTTCTGCTTAGCAGCCTGCCGTCACCATGCAGTGCCAAAGCTCAGGGCCACATCACACTTGTTCTTTACAGGACACTGGGATCCAGACTCACATTCTTAGGTTGCTGCAGCAAGTGTTTTTAACTCCCTGAGATATCCCCCAACCAGCCCCTAAATTTATTTTCTTTTTAGTTCTGTTTCTTACCATATGACATGTCTACAGAGTTGACCGGCAAAAAGTAATCAAGACCGTCTGAGTATTTTTTTTCTTTTTTCTTTTTGATATTTATTGAGCTCTACATTTTTCTCTGCTCCCCTCCCTGCTTCTCCCCTCCCCCTTCAGCCCTCCCCCAATGTCCCTATGCTCCCAATTTACTCTGGAGATCTTGCCTTTTTATACTTTCTACTTGTATATTAGGTCTATGTAAGTCTCTCTTAGTGTTCGCATTGCTGTCTAAATTGTCTGGGATTATGGTTTGTAGCCTGGTTTTCTTTGCTTTATGTTTAAAAACCACCTATGAGTGAGTACATGTGATAGTTGTCTTTCTGTGTCTGGGTTACCTAACTCAAAATAATGTTTTCTAGCTTCATCCATTTTTCTGCAAAATTCAAGATGTTATTATTTTTTCTGCTGTGTAGTAGGAATCTGAGAATTTCTAAATGATGAAGGCACACGGTTATATTTTAAGTGTTCAGTATTCATATTTAGAAAAACATATCACCGTCATCATCAGGCAATTCTCTTTTTCTCTCCCCCCCCCTTCTCTTTCTCTTTTTCTTCCAAGACAGGGTTTCTCTGTGAAACAGTCATAACGGGTTCTGGCACTTTCTCTGTAGACCAGGCTGACCTCGAACTCTCACAGAGATCCGCCTGCCTCTGCCTCCCAAGTGCTGGGATTAAAGCTGTGTGTCACCGTTACCCGGTGCAAATCTCTTTCTATTCTAAAGGCAGCATTCTTGTCAGGTGGTGGTGGCTCACGCCTTTAATCCCAGCACTTGGGAGGCAGAGGCAGGCGGATGGATCTCTGTGAGTTCGAGGCCAGCCTGGTCTACAAGAGCTAGTTTCAGGCCAGGCTCCAGAGCTACAGAGAAACCCTGTCTAGAAAAACAAACAAACAAACAACAACAACAAAAAGCAGCATTCTGGTAAAAGAGTATGTGTGGAGTACTGGATGAATTGTGTGCTCTCATGCCTTCAGAGTTATCCCTTCACTAATTTCCCCTGTGGCTCACATATTCGATCCTTTAGAAGCACAGATGAAGGTCTTCCTGTGTGCAGAAATGATGTGGATGCTGAAGACTCAAAGAAGAGCACAGTGTAGCACCTTGCACAAGAGACCATGGTCCAGCAGGGTGACAGGCACAGAAACGGATGCGGCGCCACCCTGAAGCTTCACAGTACAAGCCTGCCTCGCCATGCATTCCCCTTTCCATCTGTACTCATGCTGACAGCTCGGCAGCTCACACACAGTAGAGTCCGGACTCCAGCATGGACTGTGGCTCTGCCGGCTTCAAGCTCTCAACCGTAGGAGCTTAGGTCACACCTCTTCCTCAGCAAAGGTAGCTAAACACTGTGCTCCAAACAAGCCATGAGTACATTGTCACTTTGCTCCAGCCTCTACCCATCAAAGTTTATCTGACTATGACCTTTGGGCTCTGGCTTGGGATTACGTGACTCTCCCCATTTAACGCCTCTTTGGGCACTGAAGACAGGCCTTCTCTGCCTTCCTTTATGTAGCATCTTGCTCTGGGGTCTTCCAAATATGCCTCTGGCTGAAGTCTGGCCAAGACAGCCTGTGTCCCCTCTCTAGGCCAGAGCTTCCGCAGTATCATGATCCCCAAGAGTATTACTTTTGGCAGCTGCCTGGATGCTGTCGGAGGGAGTTCCTAGTTCTGCAGGGCCGACCTAGGTGAGCATCTAGGACCTATGAGCAGAGTCACAGATAAGGAGCTTAGAAGTGGTCGCTCACTGATGTGTTGTGCATGCCTGTTTTTAGAGAAAGACTAGAATTGTGGATTAAATAACTATTTGATAAAACACACACACATGTGGGGAGAGAAAGAGAGAGAGAGAGAGAGAGAGAGAGAGAGAGAAGAGAGAGAGAATAGGTGTAAGGGTGTATTAGAGATAAAATACAAATTGCCGTTTTTCAGTTCCTTAGCTTGACCAGGAGAACATGTTTAATACATTTCAACACATGCATTTTGGTAGGAAAGGAGTTTTATTTAGATCATGAAAGAGCTTGACAAAAACCGTTCTTTATGTTCACTCTTGATTTACCCGAATTTCAACATTACTGTCACTGGTAGTCTAATTCGCCAGTGTGCTGTAGCAACCCCCACCCCTGCTTCCGTGGAGGAAGAAAATCAAACTGTTGTAATTTGGAAGCAAGCTATATATTTCAGAATCAGGGTACTTAAAGTCAATCCTCACTTCTGTTTATATATATATATATAAAGTTATTTTTGATATACATCAGACAAAAATAGCTATTACAAACAAATTGCAAAATATCACTAAAAATTCATTATTTTTGAGCTGATGGAAAAATAATCACAAATTACCAGCTTGTCAAACATCAGCATCAGCTCCAACAAGTTTGAGTTGACATCTTAACAGTTTCTGATCACTGAAGTCTCCCACATGGCAAGATCAGATAGCTGGGAAGGGCATGCGCAGATGGAATCCAGGCCCCAGATAAACAGCAGGCGGGTGCAGAACTGGCTTCTCCCCTTTCGCCCTCAGCCATTAGGTCGGTGATTTTCCTGATACCAGGGACTTTCTTGCCCTGGGAGTCCAGTTCTCCGCGGAAGCGTGTGACAGGCTTTGGTTCCTGATGTCTCACACTCGAGCCTTCCTTTAAAGTCACATCTGCTGCTTTAGAGCATTTTCAGTTTATTGAAGAAGGCTTCACAAAGAAAAAACAGATGATGAAAATCTCATCTGTCAAAACTGTTATTAAAACCAGTAACAGTGTGAAATTTTGTTTAAATTGAAAGCATCATTTATTTTTATCAAACATTTTATAAACAATCATATTTGAGAAAGATTTGGGGGACCTGGAGAGCCCTCAACGAAACGCGGCTCATTATGCTGCTTCGTTTATAATGTGTGGCTCCGAGATGGGCTGCACTGCCTCCCTGTAACTTCCTGCGGTACCAGTAAGGTGAAGATGCTGTCAGGGAGCAGGGCTGGGCCTCTGGGGAATGGACAGAGAGCAGGCAAAAGGTACAGACTTAAGAAGGTGGAAGAAACTCAACGGTGCCACAGAAGATACCCACCTGAGTTGCCATTTGCTGATTGACATGGCCCAAAATGAAAAGTCCCCAAGAGAGTTCAGAAAAATGAATGGAAGAGAGGATGCAAAGACTTGAGTAGAGTAGGGTGGGGTGTGTGTGTGTGTGTGTGTGTGTGTGTGTGTGTGTGTGTGTGAGAGAGAGAGAGAGAGAGAGAGAGAGAGAGAGAGAGAGAGAGAGAGAGAGAGAGAGAGAGAGAGAGAGAGAGAGAGAGAGAGAGAGAGAGTGCAGACAGCTGACTTCATGCTCAGAGCTGCTACTGATATCAAAGGGGCATTTCCCAGCCAGGAGGAGTAAAAGACACCCTTAAGCAGGGAACAAGACGAATGTCAAGTCCATTTAGTGGATTCTTCATGCAATCCAGATGTTTGGCAAAGAGGAGACAAAACATCTGACGCTGTGCACTGTGTAGACTCAACCTAGTAATATACAAAAGATCCAGTTTCACATCCTCTGTTTCTTTGGCTGTTCCATGTTAGCAGCTTTGAGAAAGAAACTGTGCAAAGAAACTTCAGGCATGCAAGACCGAACGATTAGGTCAAGTGGCAGCTTCTCTTTCCATTTTCTCAGCCATACATAGTTTGGAATCTTCATCTGGGATTTGGCAAAGATTGCCACACAGAAGTGGAGCAAGGGACAGGGGCACGGGGGGATAGGAGGACTCAACAGATCCTTGGCTCCCTTGTTCTGTCCTCAGAGAGGACAGGCCTCCTGATACCTAGCCTACCCTTCATCCCTCCTCCTTCTTCAACTGTGAAAGAAAACTACGCATCCCGAGTATCAGGGATCAATACTCTAGGGTGTGCAGAGAAACCAGCACAGGACTGTGGGTGTCCACCAAGGTCCAGATCTCATCTGTGGATCTTCAACTCAGAAAAGAGAGAGTAGATCTTTCAGGTTTGTTTCTAAAACAGCAGTATCAAACTTCCTAGAAAAGAAACATATTAACTACCATTCCCTCAAGCATTTATTTAGGGTCCCATGACTCGATTTTATTAATTTTTGCTAAACAATATGCGTGTGTACCTACCTCCTTTTAATGTCAGTCTCACCATCTTGAGCTCTTTGCACTCCCCATGTGAGAATTCTAGAAACGCCTTGTGGTTTCCAGTCTTAAAAAGTGAAGTTTGAGCCAGTGAGATGACCCATTGATAAAGGCTCTTGATCAGGCCTAACAACTTGAGTGGTTTCACACCCTGAACACCATGTGGTGGAACGAGAGAATGGTCTCCCAAATGTTGTCCTAGGACCTCCACGCCCATGCACATTCACTTTCAGAAAAGTATGTATTTAAATACATAAAGGGTCAGAGGCTAATTTCATAAGGCTAAGCAATACAACCTGTGAGGGCTCTAAACAACCTGCCCTAGTCCATCTGTTGTGGATTTACTGAAGCCCTATATCTTTATTTAAAAATTATATATATATGTATATATACATATATTGCTTATTACATATATATTCTATTGCTTATATGTAATATTGCTTATTACATGAATGTTTGAGAATATGTATTTATACCACATTCATCCAGTAGCCAAAGGAAGTTAGAAGAGGAATGTTACATTTCCTGTTACTGGGGTTACAGAAGGATGTGAAACATGTAGAAACCGGGACCTGAACCCATGTCTTCTGCAAGAGTAATAAGCACTCTTAATGACTGAGCCATCTTGTGAGGTCCCCTATGTTTTTCTAACCATAAGTAATAGTAACTGTTGGAAGCACAAACTCATTGGAAAAGTCTTTTCCTTCTTATTCAAAGATATATTTCAATATAAAATTTATTTGGAGCATCCAATAACTTCAAAGCCCAAGTTTATAGTGCATTATATGGTTAAATCAATTATACGACGAAAACTGTGGTGATAATCCAATCCAGGAAAAAAAAATTGCAACTACTTGGTGCGTCATTCAGTTTGCTTTTGCTATTTCAGCTCTTCAGCTTGAGTACCGTTGTTGCGGCGATGTATGACCGAACGAGCAAAGACTTTACGCACGTATCTCAGTCAGATGGGGCTGTATAGTGAAATGATAGAAAGCCCACAGTCAAGGGAGAAGGAGCCTAAACTTCCGGCTAAAGAACACTTTGCTCAGGTATTTCGCAAATGCATGGCAGAAGTTGTTAAATCATCACGTGTCTCCGCAAGGGTGATCATGGGAATCAAACAGCACATTTTTATGAGAGGAGCGAAGCTGGGCTTAGTAGGAGTAGATTTATAGCTGTGTGTGGTGGCACACACCTCTGACTCCAATACCCAAGAGGCTGAGGCAAGAGGAGCACGAGTTCAAGGCCAGCCTGGGATACATGGTGAGGACAAGAACAACTGGACTGTATAGTAAGACCCTGTTTCCAAAACAAGCAAGCAAGCGAGCCAACAGGCAGACTGTCATCGTGGGCTGTAGCTGTGGAACGGTGATGTCCCAAAGGCTTAGGAAGAACCATTTGTATTTCATGATGGACAGAACGTGGTTTCTAGAAAAGGAAATTGAAGGATCACTATTTTGACTAGATCTCCACTTGTGCTATTGCTTACCATAAAGTCATCACAACCCTCAATGTCTTAACGAGTTAAGATTAACACCTGAATTCTTTCTCAGTCTGTTAGTTCAAGATGGCTGATCTCAGTTTCAGTGTCATCCAAATGTGTGCCTTCAAGGTTTTCTGTGTTCTCAGGAAGCTGCTTACCGTCTCCCCATGAAGCTCAGCACATCTGGTGCCAGGCAGAGCTGACACATGGGTTGGGAGCCATGTTTTCCGATGACCTTCATCAGCTCTATCATTGGTTAAAATTTTCTGACCTTTATAAATGTAGCCCACTTAAGGGGAAGCATCTGTAAAAAAAAAAAAAAAAGAATCAGGCAATAACTTTACATATTCACCAAGCTATCTATAATCAGTAGCGTCTCTGGGCTTTTCTTAGGTCAGTCTCTGCCTGCTTTGAACTTTAGACACCTCCCTTTGCCTTCAAAGCACTATGTTAAAACGCACCAAGGCCTAGTACACCATCCTTCCATCTTATAACACTAAAGCCAAAGGCATTTTTAAAAAACAAACAAAAACAAAACAAAACAAAACCCTATTGATTAACACTGAGTATCTGAAAGGACAGATCCTTGCCTCTCATACTTCCATGCCAACAGTTCTTTGATTTGCTGCAGTGGTTTTTGCTTGTTTGTTTGCTTGCTTGCTCACTTGCTTTTTTGTTGTTGTTTGATTTTGTTTTTTCGAAAAAGGGTTTCTCTATGTAACAGTCTTGGCTGTTCTGGAACTCAATTTGTAGACTAGGCTGGCCTTGAACTCCCAGAGATCCCGCCTGACTCTGCCTCCCGAGTGCTGAGACTAAAGGTATGCACCACAGGCACGCCCCGCTACTGCATTGCTTTGACCCGTGATCAACCATTCACAGCCTTTCTTGGACACTACACCAGGTAGTCTTGACTGATTAGACGGGGCTCATCTGAGCCGTGAAACAGAATGGAATGGCTGAGCAGGATTGTGGAGATTAGGTTAACGGAGACAGAAAGACTCACTCTAAATGTGGGCGGCACTATTCCATGCGCTGGGCTCCCAGACCAAGTGAAAAGGAGAAGGAGATCTGAGCGCCAGCATTCAGAGCTATCTGCCTCCTGACTATGGACACAATGTGGCCAGCAGCTCCCTTCTCCTGACAGTATCCCTTCCCTGCCATGACAGATTGTATTCCTTTTCAACTGTAAGTCAAAATACCCCCCCCTACACTTTAAAAAGCTCCTGTAGACATACAAATAGGTCAATTAACCAACACAAAAGTTATGAAAACCTAGATAGTGTTTTTTCTTTGGACATTGCATTTCCTGCTTTATGTCCTCAAATTTTTCCTTTGATTTCTTCTGCTCTTTTCCAAATTTCTTCTTCCTTTTCTTGCTTTTTCTCCTCTGATGGTTCTGGCTTTTCTTTACTCTTGTTTTCCCCCTAGGGCTTGGGCATTGTGTGACAGCTCTCATTGGATGGCTGATAATCTGACGATGCCAACTGCTGGTTTTGATCTGTTTTATGGCTCTTTTTCTTTTAAGCTATGATACTAATGGTAGTATTTTGAGATACTTGCTAAAAAGTTGAGGAAGTACTCCTCTATAATCCACCAAGAACTTTCTATTACAAGTAAATTTTGGATGTTTAATGAGATGCTTTTTCTGCCTCTGTTGATATGATCATGAGTGGTTCCCCCACACACACTTCAGGTTATTGATAATACTGATTTTCTTAGTTGGTTTTCAAATGTTGACTGAATTTGGTTAATATTTCATCCAACAATTCCCGAGTTATTTTTGGCCACTACTACTGTAAAGAATCTGAGTTTCCTGTAACTTAGAAAAATTTTATTTTTACAGAAAACTATTCAGATTTTACCAGTCACTACATTGAATTTAGGTAAATTTGGAAATAACTTTAATTTTCATAAGAATAAATATTTCAGTCTGTGATGAAGGCATATTCATCCATTTGTGTTATTCAATTTTTCTCAGTAGGGATTTTGGTGTCTAGTGTACAGGTCCTGTACATACATTGTTAAATTCATTCTAAATCCTCTCCTGACTTTGATACAATTGTATGTGATGCTACTTTTTGTAGTATAATTTTCAAACATTTTAAAAGAGTTCATCAAGATACAATTGGTTTTACATTTTGTCTTTGCATTTTGTGATCTTGATGAACTCATTTGTTCCTAAAAACTTTTCTTGATTCCACGGGGCTTTTTTGTTTGTGTGTGTGTTTTGTTTTTGTATATCCAGAAAATACAAATAAAGAGCTTTTACTTATCTTTCCAACTCCACTGCTGCCTTCTGCCTAAGCTTATCAAATTAAGATTTCTAGTTCTCGGTTGAACAGAAATAGTGAGGATGAACTTTCTAGACTTACAACTTTAAGCATAATTTAGTGTTTTATCAATAATTATATTATGACGACAGCTATAAATGTTTCATATGTCTTTTATCAGAGTTTGGAAGTTCTGCTCATAGTTTTTAAGTGACTTCAATATAAATTCTAGTTAAATTTTATCAAATACTTCACCGCATCTGTTGAGATTCTAATTTATTAATGTGTGCATTCCACCTATTGACTTTTATGTACTTATTTATTTTTACATTTATGTATTGTTCATGTGTGCATGAGTATGTGGGCATATATGTACACCAGCATCCATGTGTACATGTGTGTGGCCCTCCAAGGACAATTTGTAATAGTTTTCCCTTTTCCTTTCACTATGTGGGATCTAGGGATCAAAGGCAAGTGCTTGGGCCTGGGAGCAAGAGCCTGGTCTGGCAGGACCATCTCACTGACCCGCCAATGGCTGTTCGGATGTTGAACCAACCTTGCCTTACGGGATAAACTTTGTTAAGGAGCAGACCCAAGACCCTGATGGTATTGCACAGCATCTTGCTACTATTGCTTAAGCCTTTCTTTCAGAACGATTTATTTAGTTTTCTTTTAAAAAAATATCTATGCCTTTGTTTCTTGTCAAGGCAGTGCTGCTTTGGCAAATCAAGTTGAGAAGCATTGCTTGTTCTCCATCTATTGACAGGGTTTCTGTGCTTGATATTCTGATTTGACTGCATGCTGTCAAGAACCCTTCAGGGAGTCTAGAGCTTTGAAGATTTCATCTGTGAATTACATTTCATCATGTGTGTGTGTGTGTGTGTGTGTGTGGTGTGTACTCATGTGGGTCCCTGTGCATACATGTACACACGCACGTGAAGGCCAGAGGGCAATATCAGGTGCTTTGTTCTGTTTCCACCTAATTACTGTTGTTGTCACTATCATTACTGAGAAAATGTCTCTCGAGGAAACTAGCGCTCGCTGACTGCACAGCCTGGATGACAACAGACTGTGAGGTTCTACCTGCCTATGCCCCTGCTTGAGCACCGGGGCACAGATGCCCCCGTCACACGTGGGTATTATGTGGGTGCTGGAGATCTGACCCAGCCCCCCATGCTTGTGCAGCAGGCCCTTAACGGACTGAGCCATCTCCCATGCCCCAGCTTCAGCTTCTTGAAGTGGACTTTTCAGTTATCCCCTTCTCAAGGGAACGTTAGAAGTCTGCGTCTAAAAATCTCCGTTCCTAGAATTTCAGATCCACTGGCACGCAGTGGTTGATATATTCCTTTCTCACGAATGTTCTCTTTTCCATTCCTGACTTTGGTAGCTGAAGTATTCTCCCTGGCACTTCATCATTTTTTTTTTTTTGCTAAGTTTTATTATTCTTATTATATGTTTTCAATTCCAAACCTTTGGTTTCATTTCTTTTCTCCATATTATCTGTTTTCTTTCTGTTTCACTAATTTTTTGCTCTCGGTTTTACTATTTAATTTTACTTTTAGTTTAGTTTACTCTGTTTTTTTTTTCATTTCCTTCAGGTGGAAAATTGGGTAATTGGCAAGATTTTGCTTCTTAAATGTTTAACATAAGTACTTAAATTAGTGAATTTCCCCCTAGACACCATTTGAACTGCCTCCTATAAATTCAACACGTTGTATTTTCATTTGCTTTCCATTCAAAACTCTTTTCTGTCTTTTTTTTGAGATTTTTATTGAACATATGGACTCTTAAAATTATATAATTTTAATTTTCAAAATTTTAAGGATTAGCCAGGGCTTGTGACACACACGTGTAACCTCCACATTCAGAAGTGTGAGCCAGGAGGGTCATCATGAGTTTGAAGTCAAGCTGGACCACATAATTAGACCCTGTAACCCCGGCCCCAGACAAACTCAGTGGTGATTGAAAATCATTGTATTGTTTGCAGCAATCTGATTATAATGTGAGCTGTTTTCTGTTTCTGCTAATTTTTTTTTTTAATCTGTAGCTTTTTGGAGTTCTGGGTTTATGTGTTTTACAAACATTTTTTCCTGTATATTTTTTTCTTGGGTCTTGTTCTTCCTATTTCATTTTCAAATTACCCTTTCCCACACATCTGTCCCTCCTCATTCCTTTTTGGTTGTTAATGTGTTTAAAGGGTGTGTTAAGATTAACCTGTTTTGTAGGGGTAATTTATCTTGTTTATAAGACGTAATCGTGAGTCTCCACTGGAATTTGTATTGAATTGTCTGGTTCCATTTTAAGTACATATTTTTATTTATGTGTATGTGCATGTGTATGTGGAGGCATATGTGTGCCTGTTTGTGTGTGCACACAGGTGGCCAAAGAGACCAGAGGATGGCACTGGGTTCCCTAGAACGGGAGTCCTAGGCAATTGTGAGCTACCTGGTGTGGGTGCTGGAACCTGATTCCAAATCTGATTCCTTTGCAAAACCAGCAAGCGCTCCTAACTGCTGAATCACCTCTCCAGTCACCAAAGCGTAGCTCAGGCTACCCTTGACCCCATGATCCTCCTGCTGCATACCCTCCCAGTGTGCACCACCACGACTGGCTTGGCTCCATCCTAATCAATGGAAAGCGAAATGATTTCTTTCTTTTATATGAATTCTGGAAAATAGTTTACAAGTCTTACCACTCTGTAATAATTGTCCCTCCATGAAGTTATCCTTGTAGGCCCCTATCTAATGGAAACAGGTTGATATTTAGCTGAAGATCTAACAAGAATCCCATTCAGCTCTGTGGAATTCTTCAGCATAGCTTTCTTTCCCCTTTTATTCTGTCTTACATTTTTAGTGACATTTGAGCCTCTGCACAGTGTTCTGCCTTCAAGTGAGCAATGCTTGGACACTCGGCTTGAGGATCCCTTCCTTGCTGTGGAAGTTTACAAATTCCTTCTTGGCAGAATTCCAGTGCCTGAAAGACTCACCTCAGCATCCTCCATTGCCCCTGAGAGGCCGCAGTCCTGCTCTGCCTCTGCCGTTGTCTGACTGGAGAAGGAGATCTTTTCATAATTTTGCTCCGTTTCTGAGTGTTTATGGCAGAAAGAGAAATCTGGACCTTATTACTTCCTTGTTAGTTGAGAGGTAGTTGGTTCTAAGAACCCCAAGAATTTACCCAAGATGGTAAATGTGGCCTTATGATAATCCTGGCTCCTATTGTCTCAGTACTGACGCTACACAACTCTGGGATGGCAAGCAGACTACATTGACACCAGCTCCAGCAGACACCAATGTTGGTCCTCGCTTCTCTACATAGACTCTATAAACATGGCTATGACACTTAGCTGCTTCCAAGTATTTTCTGTTTCATCCATAAAATTCAGGACTAAATATCAAAATCACCAGGGAAGCTTCTTCTTAAAAACTATTTTTACTCCAAAGGAGGAAGCAGCAAACGAACGCGGGCTGGCTAATTTTATGTCAACCTAACACATGCCATGGTGATCAGAGAGAAAAGAACTGCAACTGAAAAAAATTGTCTCCAGAAGACTGGGCTGCGCTGTTAGCACACAAACCTGTAAGACACTGTCTTAATTAGGAATCGACTGTCAGTGGGATAACCCTGAGTTCTAGTGGTCCTGGGTTCCGGTAGAAAGACGGCCGAGAATGCCATGAGGAGCAAGCCAGTAAGCAGCACCCTCCATGGCCTCTACATCAGCTCCTGTCTCCAGGTCCCTGCCCTATTTGAGTCCCTGTCCTGACTTTCTTCGATGATGAATAGTGATGTGAAAGTGTAAGACAAATAAGCTCTTTTCTCCCCACGTCGTTTTTGGTCCTGGTGTTTCATCGCAGCAATAGCTACCCTGGTTATGCAAAAGAAAATGCAATAAAAAAAAAATCCTCCTGTTTTAATCACCTGGTGGTTCCTTCTACTTAGACTTAATTGCTATTGACAGATTTGGGGCATTTTCACACATGTCCTTATTTCTAACCAAGTGTGAAGGTATAAACATGATTGGCTATGTATGTATACAGATTATATATATATATATTATATATATAATATATATATTATTAGCTAAAGTATGACTATATCGTATCTACCACTAAGATGAATTTTTAAAATGACCAAGGCTTGGAATTATTTTCTTATCACTGAATTTAGACTATTTCTTTATATTTAAATGTTGAACTTCATTGTATGGATAAACCTGACTTATTTAGTCAGGTTTTAAAAGTTGACCACAGTAAACATACAAATGTATGTTTGCAAACATACATGACAAATAGGTAAATGGAATGAATTTCAATCAATGAGAGTTGATTATTAAAATAGGTTTAGAATAATGTGCAACTGATTTTTAGATTAACATTTTCCTTTGGGAAAATTATATATGGAAGTCCACACAATAACGAAGAGCAAAAAAGGAAGAAAGTTTGCTGTGATTCATCACCGTAGACATTGCCTGTCCTCCCTCCCTCTCTCCTTTCCTCGCTTCTCTTCCATTTCTTCTCTCTCTTTCTTTTTCTTTTCTTTCCTTTTGAAGCACTGTCTCACTATGCTCACGTTAGCCACAAACTGGACATCCTCCTGCTTCAGCTTCAACTTCCTTTGTCCTTGAATTGCCAATCCAAGTCAATACGGGTAAAACTTTTGCATTAGATAGAACGGAGATTTATGAATGCTCATATAGAATAAAAGAGTATAATCGCATTTAAGGAAGGACTATAGTGTAAAAGGCATATTACACTTAATAGTTATTTAGATTGAACAATAGAGAAGAATACTGACATAAGACTCAAGAACTCTTTAAGTTTTAAATAAGAGTTTTATTTCCACAAAAGTCTCTGAAATGCCTTCTAAAATAAAAAAAAAAACCAAGATTTTTTAAAAATATCAAGGGTGAAATCCTTCTTACAAAGTATTCTACTTACTTCCCCAACCTCTACAACTTTGCTGCATTAAAAAAATGATGCTAAGGTCTATAATTCTCTTGTGCAGTCTATAATAATAATTTCTTCAGAGTTCCAAAATTTAGAAAACACAGACATTACCCCTGCCCCACCCCCAACACTAAGCTAGAATCCGTGGATAAGGGCCTGAGTAGCCATATTATAGAGGCTTCCCTCTTAAGGCTCTCTGGACCTGCTGTGTCTTCCAAATTTGATATGCTAGACCTTATGTGATCCTTTACACAGATGAAAGCAACAAAGGCTTTTGTGAGGGCAAATATGTACTACAGGCATTAGTCAAAACCAAGCTATGTTCTCAGATCAGGACTTCATCTCATAGAGCGACTCATGAAAAGCCATCTATTACCACCACTAAGTAAGAACTGGCAAAACAGAATGAGCTCTCTTGCTGAAGAATGCTACTGAAATCAGAAATCAGCCAGCCAGAAGAATCAGTGGTGTGTGTGTGTGTGTATGTGTGTGTGTGTGCATGCGTGCGCGTGTGCACACACACACACATGCACTTGTGTAGAGGTCAGAGGACAAAGGATAGCATATAAGTGACAGTTATTTCTTTCCACCACGTGGATCACTGGGGTCAAACTCGGGTTGTCATTTTTCCAGCAAGCACCCTTACCCATTGACTCATCTTACCGCCCCAGAACAAATAATCCTTCATGATGCTGATAGCCATTTGTAGAATAGCATAAAGCAAGAGGGCCCTTATTTCTATCCTCAATGCTTCTAATGACAGCTATACCCCAGAGAGAATGGGTTATTGCTACATTGGAGCAATTGGATTGTAGTAACAATGCTACATAGGAAACCAAGAAGATCAAAGGAACCTTCTAAGGAAGAAGAGGAGACACATGTACTGTGCTATTGTTACTCTATTTAAGAAATCTGTTTTCCTGAAGAGGGAAGCAAAATCTAGGTTACATTTTTAAAGACCCATGTCATCCCCTCTACTGAAGTGTTTCTAGTACCATATCCTCTCATGACTAAGGAAGTGGCATCGTTGGGGGAATCTTTCTGTTTAAAATGATTAGGTGGGAAACATGGAGCCAAATGAAATGATCCAAGTGGCAGAACATTCGCATATAAAATAATTTATGGTACACCATAAATGTTGTTAAATCTGTGACTTGTTCAACGATGAGTTATGAATCCAGCCCTTGTTAATGTTTCCTTTGCAATATGTGGTGGGAACCAGCTATTAAAAAATACTAGCGTCACTATTTACTCAAAGGTTCCACATCACCAGAATAAATTGCCTGAGAGGAAACATCTTGTTCATAATGATTTGGAAGACAGGGCTGAAAGTTTCATGGACTGAATGTTTGGCTTTGTAATAAGGAAGCATTCATAATATATGTGTGATATTTGTTAGCGCTAAGCATACAGCTGAATGTTTCATGAAAGGACCATTGTGGGCCCACTTTTACAATAAACAGTTAAAACTCCTGGAGTAGATTTGGTGCAAGGGGAATGTTTGCTTAGATTTAGCAAAGAAAAATACTGTAAATAATTCATGGGGTGTAATTTGACTCAATATTTTTCCTAGCATACAGTGTACTTGAATCTACACCCACCCCCTCCACGAAGCTTTGTTCTTTTGTGAGTGGTGGTCCCTTCTCATAGGTCATTCATCTCTGGGGTCAGTTTGAGAACAAGTACAGGAGCTCAGGGGATAGAAATGCATGTGACAGGAAAAGGAAGGGTGTCCTCACCGCAACATAGTTTCGGAAGGCCCTGAGATAGGCCACCTGTCACCTTCTGAAGCAAGGACTAAGAGGCAGCGAGAACTGAGCCCAGAAAGTATCTGTGGCTCTTCTTCAGGGACAAAGGGCTTTGCCTAGGATGGGGCTCACCAACAAACCAAGTGAAATTAGGGAAGAAGTTTAATGCGACATAAACTACTTCTGTTTAGAAGAGCAAAACCTAGTGATTTGGGGCCATTACTCCATGGCCTATAATTAGATGACACTCCCAATCTGAACTCTGTTGCTCAGGGACAGCCCCAGGGCTTGTGTGGGGCTCTCTGCCCTTTCTCTTGGCATTTGATAAAAAGATCACATTCCAAGAAGAGCCACAAGAAATCTTAAAACAGGAGAGAGAGCAATCACTTCTTTTAGCCCTACTGGGTGTTTTTAAAGAGCTATAGAATTGTGGAATTCCTCTCTCCTCCACCAGCCTGCTTTGAAAGTGCTCTGATTTTCTGCCCACTTTGATCTTACCTATGAGAAATCTAAGTCTACATTTAGAACTTTAGTGACTGTCCAAACCCTAATGAGGACTCTTTCTCTCTCTGATTTGTTATTCATGTTGCTTTAGCATGTAGCAAAGTAGAGGACTCTTTAATGAGTTCTCTCTCTCTCATTTGTTATCCATGATGCTTTAGAACATAGCAAAGCAAATATTATTTTAAAACTGGCTGGAGATAACCCAGTCATTAAGTGGATGAGTCAACAGATGTTTTTCCCCTTCAAGAGTGAGTCGTGTGGAATCCGTTTCCAAGAAAGCAGTTGCTCATTGCTTCCTCCCCTTGCTCCGCGCCGCACACACAGAGAAGGAAAAAAACGGTCCCTGAGGCTGGAAAATGATGCAGTCTCATTTGGCTGATACAGAGGCTTAAGTGAGAGAAGGGGAAGGGGTTCTTTGGGGGGATGTCTACATAAGACCCTTTCAGCTTTAAAATGACTACGCACTGTCTAAATTACTTTTTAGCTGTCTGTTGAGGTGGAGAGTGGGCGCTAGCAGTGTGCTCCCCTGTGAACACCCTGTTCATTTGGTGCAGTTTTCAGAAGCTTTGGGAGCCAGGAGATGTGAATTCTAGCCTTGGCTTCTACAGCAATTAGCTGGGGGATTTGGATCCCTTCCCCTCAGATCCTTATGTAGACACTGATGGCTGATGGAGCTGGTTAGGGATGATGTTGAAATTCAGTCCAGCTCCTCTTGTTCAAAACAACTGTTTCCTGGGTCTTCCTCCGCCTCTCTCTATGTATACCTCCTCCTCTTTTTTGAGACAGAATTTAATGTACTTTAGGTTGATCTTACACCTGCTATTTAGTGGAGAATGATCTTGAACTTTTGACAGAACCTTGGGTTTATGTGATGCCCGCTTAGAACCTAGGAGGTTTTGTATACCATGCAAGCTCCCCTCCCCTTCTGAGTTTTGGTCTTAAGCATGTCAGATGGGAGCCATAGCTGAGCTACCACATGCCCCAGATGGGAAATCTCTATTCTGTTCACTATGACTAAGGTCCTTCGCATTGAGTGAGGGCTCTTTGGGGGTTTTTGCTCAATCAGAGTTTTGTTAATCTCTAGAACGTGCTCTGAGGACCATGGGTGCATTTTTCTCGTGAAGTCTAGTTTTGGCAAGAACCAGTCTCCTCACTAAGTCCATTTAGACAAAATCCCCCATCCCCAGCACACATACCATTCATATCTGATGGAGTCAGCAATTTGAGTGACGGGGCTCCCTAGCCTCCATCAGCCCCCAGGTCTGATTACCAAGGACTCTTTATCAAGAATCCTGATAGATTAGATTACAGCCCAAATTTCTCTTGCCCTGGATGCTTCTCTGTAATTTTCTGTCCATTGATCCCAACAATACCCCTTGGCCACCAGTATCCACTCATCCGTGCTGTAGCTTGAGATTTTAAAGTCTTTCTCCCCATTGTGAACTCCACTGCCCTGTTCCTCATGCCTGCTGCAGGAACCATGAACAAAGTCTTACCATGCTTCAACAGATGTCATTGAATATATTTTTCTTGAACAGGAAGAAGGATTAGGATAGCCCAGGGAAGTGGAGATTTATCTGGGAACAAAGCCAGGAATAAAGGAAGGTTTATTAGCTGCAAGTTGCCTGTGGCTGACAAAGCCACCATCTTTGAAGAAGATCATATTGGCTTTAACATACCCTGGGAAGCCTATGGCTGCTTCGTTTCCTAAGAAAGACCGTAAGGACATCTGGATGACACTGCTCTCCAGGCAGCACCGCTTCATGAACGTGAAGTCACATTCTGAGACTAGAAGGCTTTCCTAGGGCATGGAAGGAGCCCTTGATGCTTCCGTCCTGCCATTTCCTCTACACCAGAACTGATGGCCAAACACAGAGAACTTGAGCATGAACTACTCTCCCCTCTCCTGAACAAAAAAGGGAGGAGACCTAATTTCCCCTCTGCGTCCTTGACTGCTGATGAATGAAGCAACGCCAGCTGAAGTCATCAATCTGACCAAGACTACGTTCATCTAGGTAAACGCGGAGGAAGAAGTTCTCAACGAGAGGCTTCGGAGGGAGGCAGCAAGAAAGCCACCGGTTAATGCCAGGAAGGGAAACACGGCACTGACAAACAGCAACCAAAAGATCTAAAGAGGTCACATGCTGTCCTGAGAGCGCTGGGGAGCACACTCTGAGAAATCTCCCTTTGAAATGTGTTCTCTGTCCAGACAGGAAGCTCTGTCGTCCTCCCCCTCCATCCTATTAAACGTGGACTTAGGTTCTGAATTACGGCAGAGGTTTACACACCACTTTCTGAGTCACTGCTTTCTAAGACAACACTCTGATTTTCCTTGGAGTATGTCCACTCCGGCACTGACCAACCTGTATCCTTTTCAGCCTCTAAGACCTGACAGGTTTATAGCCAAAGGTGGATTGAGAGGCAGTTCATCCAAGTTCAACTTGGGATGAGTGACCTAGCGTGCAGTAGCCGGCTGGGCTCGCAGTGAGGAGAGGCATTCTTTTGGGAGAAGTTGGTGTATTTGTGAGTCTGAAGGTTATGTGAGCTCAGTTTTTCCCCTTAACCAGCTGCTGCAGGTGCTGAGGAAACACTGTTTGTGTTTCTGTCCGGCCCCGGTGTAAATAACGTCCACTTTCAGTAACCCTTTAAAACTAAAACAGCTGCCCGCAGGCTTCAAAACAACTTGTGACTTCCAGTAAGTCTGAGCCGACATTATTACCAGTCTTATCCCGCCTCCTTTTTACCTTTGGTCTACAGCCTCACAAACACACAGCCTGGCTCTGCTTTCCCCAAATACAGAAGCTTTAACTAACTAATCTGATGGCTCGTGTTCCACTCCAGTCATTTTCCTGAAAACAAAACATCATCTTATGCTTTATAAATTTTATTTTTAAGTGTTGGCATCCAAGAGGGCTTTTCAGAGTGTGTTAGTTGTCTCACTTTTGTATGTTGTTTGTTATATATAAAAGCCACAATACCAAGGTGGACTTTATCTTCTATTTTTTTTCCTAGGAATCCTGAGGATCTTATCTGGAGCAGGTGGCACTCTATAAAACTTGTGTGTATATATACAGATTAAATCTGGGATTTAGGAATCCAGACTATTCATTAATCCAGACATGTT
>JAQHUG010000004.1:20846384-20924570 GCA_028555095.1 Dicrostonyx torquatus
ACTCATTTTGTAGTCCATACTGTTCTGGAACTCACAGAGATTTTCATGCCTCTGCCTCCCAAGTGCTGGGATTAAAGTCATGTGCTATCACAGACATGTCTTCATTCCTAACCACAGAGGAGTCTCTCTTCCACCAGTCTGACATATTCCAAGGCTGAGATATGGTTTCATTTCATGCTACTAATAATGGATCCGCCACATGCCTTAGAGTGGAGATCGGTGGCATTGGAGGCACAGTGGATTCTTTTCTGGATTATAACAAAAATCTCTCTCTCTCTCTCTCTCTCTCTCTCTCTCTCTCTCTCTCTCTCTCAATAGTTTCGGCCCATTGTTACATGGAATTCAAGCCATCAGGGACTTGTAGAAGTTGTTAACATCCACACCCACAACTAGAAACGGAGAGAGAAGAGTACATTCAACATTGATTGAGTCATGGAGAGGAGTTGAGGCAAGGCAGTGTGGGGGCAGGATCAGAGTTCCCTCAAAGAAGTCCTGAGAAGCTACTGTATGGAGCTGAAACCTATTTTGCAGTGGGGACTTCAGGGTATTAGAACTCTTGGGATCATGGGGCATCTGCTAAGGAAAGTTGCAGGCATGGAACTGAGCCTTCCCAAGAGATACTTATGAGTGCTTCAAGTGGCAGAGATGGACAATGGTGGCTTTCCAAGCTCTTTGAACACTAGCCAGTTTCATCCATCCCTGCTTCCTGGTTGTGCATGCTTTGTGACCAGTTGCTTCAAGCTCCTGCTGTTGTAACTTCCTGGTCATGATGGACTGTGTCCCCTTAAACTGTGAGCCACAGCAACTAAACACTTCCTTCCTCAAGTTGTTTTTCTTAGTGTTTTGTCAGAACAAGGGGAGAAAAGAACCAGTTCTGAAAGTAAGCTATGAAAGGATGGGCCAAACCACTTCAGGCTTGGGTATTCCGAATATGTTCACAGAGGTTCTGCAAATCAAGCTGAGTTACAGTGAATTTATGCAGACCGTCAGTTTTACCGTCAGTTGTTTTCCCTGGTCAAGGTCACTCACCTTGGTGCCTCAATGCAGTAGTTTACAGGCAGGTCAGTTTTGCCTCCCATGAGGCACCTGACACTGTCTAGAGACATTTTTGGTTGTTACAAATGTGGAAGAGGAGTTCTTGCTATCACAGTGAATTGTCATCTAATTTTGGGCTTTTTTGTTTGTTTGTTTGTTTGTATTTTGATAATGTTTCTTGTAGAATGGACCCTTTACATTGTTAAGTGCACTGATGAATGGCGTTAGCTGCATTTTAAGACAACCACCACACCCATCCATCTCCAGAACAAGTCTGCACACATTAAACCAAAGCCAGGAACCTCCCATAAAGGAGATTGTTCACTCTTTTTACCTTCAGGGACCGGCTTAGTTCACTAAATACAACATCTTGAAGCTTCGCCTACATTGTAGCTTTGCTCCAGAATGTCCTTCTACCATCAATACCATGTACACATCACAGTTCACATCTGTAGGTGCTCAACTGCTTCTGTATTTTGCTGTTGAGCAAGATTGACACTGCTCTAAATATTGGTATGCAAATACATGTTCAAAGCCCTCTTTTTCGTTCTTCTGGGCAGATACTCAGATACGAAATTGCCGAATCAGATGACAGATTCATGTTTGATTTTGATTTTGAGAGGAATCACCAACCATATCTGCTTTAGCTGGGACATTTTCTACCCACCACCAGTGCACAGACATACTCATCCCTACACGTCCTCGTGATTTCCTTTCTGCCTGCCTAACTTCCTTCTTCTACCTTCCCTCTCTCCTTTCTTTCTCTTTCTTTCTTCCTTTCTTCCCCCACCCCCTCTCTTTCTTTTGTAAAAACATCTTAACAAGTGTAACATGGTTTCTCACTACTTTCTTGTTTTGATTTCCCTGCTGTCTAGTGGCGTTGAACATCATTTTGCGCACTTCTCGGCCATTTGTACAACTGGAGAAATGTCTGTTCCAGTCTCTTGTCCAGTTTTACACAATCTTGTTTGGTTTTCACTGGTTGGAGAGCTTGATGTACTTTTGCTAACAATCTCAGATCAAATGTGTGGCTTTCAAATATTTTGTTTTATATCCTGCCTTTTACTTTGTATACTTTGATGCACAATTTAAAAAAATTTAATGACATCTAACCTCTATTATTCTTTTGGTTGTTGATGCTGTTAGTGTTTTAGCCATGGAATCATCACCAAACCCAATGTCATGAAGACTTCTGCTTTCTTCTAATACCTTCATCACTTTAGTGCCTCTGTTTAGATCTTTGATTAAGGCAAAGGTTGAGCTTCCTTCTTCTGCATGTAAGTATTTAATTTGCAGCACTGTCATAGGTTGAGGAGTTTCTCACTTATGAATCTACTATGAGGCTGCCATATTACTAAGCTCTTGAGTTCTGTCCCGTACTCTATATGTCTGACTTTGTCAGCACCTCCTTTTAGTAATTTTGCAACCTATACTTAGCATTTATTTATTTTTCCAAACATACCATAGCTATTATTATTCATTTGTTGCTCAGTTTCAAGCTTAAGGTAAGCTTATCAGTTAAAAATTTGAGCTATATATAAAAATTAATCTATTGTATGTTTAATTGATACCTGTTATATGTATAATAGATTATTTTTATATAATTAATATAAATTAATTATATAAAATTTACATAATTAATTTCTATATAAAAACAATATAGATTAATTTCTGGATTTTTGGTAATTCAGAAAATGGCAGTCTTGTCACATTCTTGTTCTCTCTGCTGTGTGAGCCCTGGAGACTGAACTCAGATCATCATGTTTGGCAGCAAGTGCTTCTGTCTATGGAGCTCTTTCATCAGCCCCACACATCTTAACATAAGAACTTTCCAATACCATCGCCTTGCGCCAAGTCTGGAATACCAGTTATTATTTTCTTTAAATTGAAGATCAATTTAGATGTCTCGTTTATATGCTGAATACACTTGTTGGGATGTTTTCTGTTATTAGTATTTAATTTTATTACATTTAGTGGCAGAATATGGTTTGGGTGATTTTTATTACTGACAGTCTTTTAAGACTTCTTTGTAGTTAAATATGTCACCCGTTTGATACATGTTTCATGCATAGTTGAAAGAATGTTAATTTTGCTTCAGTTGTTACGAATCTTTCCACATATTTCCCAGTTTAAGCATGTGAATTGTGGTATTCCAGTCCTCATTTGGAGGGTGTGGTTTCTTTCTTGATTTCTGAGAGAGGCATTAAGAATTTTTGCATTCTGATATTAGCCACCAGTGGCTATTTTTCCTACAGTCAGATCGTATCGAACACTCCAGTGATAGCTGGTGCCTGTGCTGTCCTGGACTGGACTGTTTTGTGCCTTTGTATCTTGCTCTGGCTGGTGTTACCACCTCTCCTGCCTCTATCGTTAGCATTTGCCCAGTGTATCTGGGGCTCCCCTTCAAATTCGGTCTTTCAGAATTGTTTTGTTCTGGATGCGTCTCTTGAAGACAGATACACCTGAATTTTGTTTAAAGGAAAACATACTCTGAAAGTCTCTTTCTTTAAATCGGGAAATCTATCTGTGGTTGCCTTCTCTAGGAAAATGGAAACATTTGGTCTCATTCTGGCATCCCTGTTTGCTTTCCTATTTTCATGCAAATGAGCTTTTACCCTTTCCTGGAGTGATCACATTTTCTTTGTTTTCCTGCTTAATGGTTGGAAGGGTATACAGGACCATCATTATTTACGGAGCTTAGCGCCCCCCCCTTCAAAAATAATACATTTAAAGACATGCTATAAAAGCCATCCATTTAGCTTGTCCGTTTCTGTCTCCGTAAGTAGTATGAGACAGCAACTTTTTGCATCTTCCATCTTCCTTTCCCATTCGCTAACGGCTCTGTGCTGGACGGACAGCAGATTTATTTTAACCTGGTGGTTAATAATTTTACACTGGATCTTGTTTCATAAAGAATTCTTTGCTAACAATTGCACCAACGTTAAATCACCATTGGGAAAAATCATTTTGATTCAATCATATTGTGAATTAATAAGTTATTATTTCTCAACTTTTTGCCTTCCCTCCTTTTGGATTCATTTTTTACTTTTATTTTCCTGGCAAGCATTCTTGAATAAAATTTTAGAAAGGCTTGGTAGGTGGCACATTTTCCTAAGTCCTTGAATGTCTTGAATGAACCCAAATGGCTTCATTGAGTTATTGGGAATTAAAATGGAATACTCAAATCTTGTTCCTGTTAAACTCTGAAGCTATTTCCCCACTCAGTTTGGATTACTATTTGAGAGAAAGAATGAAACAAGCTCATAGCCAGTTTTCAGCTGTAAAAGAACCATACAGGAGGCACAGCACCAAGCTATAAGAATTCAGGGAGGGTTGCAGATTTACAGGAGAATGTTTGGGAAGAAAAAGTGACCAGGGGCTGGAGAGATGGCTCAGCACTTACAAGGAGGGTTTACTTGAAGCAGCATTGCATGGTCCATGAGTTCCCCAATGTTCAGATACAGGGGATCTGATTCCTTCCTCTGGCTCCCACCAGCTCCTGCACTTGGTTTATGAGACAGGGGTTCTCTGTGTAGTCCTGGCTGTCCTGGAACTCGCTCTATAGACCACCTGGCCACAGACTCACAGAGATCCATCTGCCTCTGCCTACCGAGTGCTGGGATTAAAGGCATGTGCCACAATCTTTGGCAGCAAACAAAATCTAGAGAGAGAGAGAGAGAGAGAGAGAGAGAGAGAGAGAGAGAGAGAGAGAAAGACTGTATTTTAGTAGGGTAATTCTCCCAGAAGAAGCCTTTAAGCTAAACAGTAAAGCAAAGCAGTAGTTTACTGGAGAGTTTAGCAATCATATTCACCCTAGACTATGGGTCTAACATTAAGTACTATACATAATTAAATAAATTTACACTAGAATTATGAAGAATTTTACAGCAATTGCATCTTCCTCCAAATATCAATAAAACTTAATTGTCTTATAACATCTAAATGTGCCTTCTTGCCCCCGTGAGACCTTTTGGCACAAGACTGGTAAACTAAGACCCACTCTCCATTTTTGTGAATGAAGTTTATTGGTGTGGCGACTCCAGATCAGACACATCAGCGGAATTCAGGAGTGGCAGCAGATTGCTCACCAAGCCTGGGCTGAACTCTGCAGTCAATACGACGCTTTTCTAACAGTGTAGCTAAGAGAGTTCCCATTTAGCTTGGTGGATCTTGTGTGCACTGGCTCCAGTGGGCTTCTAAGTGATTGCAGCTAAAATGTCCAGGATGTCCAGGATGTCCATTGTCCAGTGACTAGGGTAGCCAGGTCTGTCTAATCAACACCACCAAGACTGCAAAGTTGAAACCCTTTATTGTCTGACTCTTCATAGAAAGTGTGTGCTGACCACTGTCCTAGGCCATTCCTCAGTGAACAGCTGCGTGAGACTCAGGTTGGGATTCCCAGGAAACGAATGCTGGAACATCTTGATTCCCCTAGGGTGTCTGATGGCCTCACAGACAGCGCTTTAGACATCCGGTTCACTTATATTTTGCATTAAGAGAAGTTGAAGCTGTCACCCCAGCTTGTGCAATTGTCAGCAACAACTCGTCCTTTAAACCATTGCCTCCTTTTAATTCGGTCTCGTTCTGTCCCCGGGGAGTTGCACAATTCAGCATTGCGGTTTCGGTTTCCCTGCTTGATGTGAGGGAAGCTGGCGTGGTTTTTAATGTACTGTTGTGTGGGCTCGGGCTGTTCATTGCTTTTGGCCTAGGTGCTGTGTGGAGCTCCAAGGTTTGGCTTTGTGAACGCTGCCTGGCAAAACAGAAGCATTTTGTGAAATTTTACAAATGTCACACACACCCGCACACACACACATTTTGAATTGCAAAATTCTCCCCCTTGGCACAAAATTCCCCCCATGTTTTTCTTCCTCATAATACATCGTTAGCTCTCTTCAGTTATAGACGGAATTGACTTGCAGGTTAAAAAGTCCTTGGTTTTCGGTCTGTCTTTATTATTTTTCCCTTTTTACTAGTTTACTATGATCTTTTAACTAAAAGAGAAAACAACTTTAAATAAAGAAAAAAAACTAGGAGAAAAAGAAAAAGAGAGAAAGAGAAAAAAAGAGAGGAGAAAAAAAAAGAAAGAACGAAACAGAGTTTTTCTTCAAACATTCCAAGTGAAATAGTTTCAAAAATCCTGGCAAGGTTCCTAATTTGATTCCCACCAAAACACAATTTTCAAGATGAGACCCAGGACAATGAACTCTGCTCAACTTCCCTGAACCCAGAGGGGAGCTCAAAGAGTAGAACACATAACATTGTGCGGGAGTTAAAGCCTCCAAGAGAAAAAAAAATCGCAAGAGTGCTTAAAGTCCGCCAGAACCCTCTCCTTCTATCCCAGCAACCATCTTTACAAACAAATCCCGATGATCTAGAATGAGAGCGCGGATGAACTGTCACCCGTTCACAGAGTGACCTTGAACCTCAGAGAGGCAGATTTTTCGCTTACAGTCATCAAAGATGGTGGTGGGATCAGACCGGAGCAGTTTAATAGTTGGGGGCCTCTGCATTTAGGAATCTGTCGGTTTGAAGATGCACCCCGGTTTAAGAAATAGTTCCCAATTTGAGTACTCAAATCCGTATCACGCTGGACTCTGCGCTCTACTCCTCTGGTTCCTCAAGAGCCGGACTTCCAGCGACAACTCCCCACTTTCCTCCCAGAAGCTTGACCCCAGGGTCCCTGCACCTGTGAAGCTGCTCTGGCAGCTTCCATAGACAGTGCTAACTGTCCCGTGCACTGTACTTTTGCTTCAGGCTTTTCAGGGCCACAGCAATTTGGCAGGCCCCCCAAGTCCAGTGTGCACCAGAGCCTCGAAGCCAAATGAGACTGTCTCAACTCCACCATTTGAAATATGCCACTCGGCAGTTCCGAAACTCTAAAGGGAAAATGTTGTGGCTTTGTTTTGTTAGCAATAGATCTAGTTTGCCTCATAAGCCCCCAACTGCTGGGAGGGAAAAAAGAACCTAAATGTTCAGTTCCATAATTGAAACAGTATTGTAGGCAGTGCTGTGCTCTGCAGTGCCCGCTCATGATCTTGCAGGAGAACAGTATCATGAAAGTGTGCTCCAGAGCCAGGCTGTCTCGACTGGAACCTCGGCTTAATCCACTAAAAAGATCCGTGACCTTATAGGATACTCGGAGGTTCTGCCCCTCCATCTTCTCATGTCTAACCTGGAAAAAAACCATTTACCGCTGTTTGGAGGCCACCGGCAGTATGTAACTATCTAATTAATTCAACCACTAAGGTTGAAATTAAACAGGGGCAACGATTCCTTTCTCAGTTGCATTAGCTACACTTGACGTACTCAGACTCATGAGGTTCATAGTCATTGTATTAAAGCGCGCAGGAAAACATGTCTGCTCCAAAGCTGTAGTGGAGAGCAGCCTTAGATCTTGCGGGACTGTAATGAGGAGAAAATGAATGAAATGAGTGAACACGTCACCTAGGCCAAGGCCTGGAAAGAATCAAGTACTCAGTGTCAGGGCTGTCGTTATTGTCATCTCTCTCAAGTCCCTTCCAAGATGGTGGCTTCAACTAATAGAGAAGGGACTAGCTATTCCATTTCTTGGTCACCAGTATTTGTTTTATTTATGATTCATTTCTTGGGGGACATTCTGTCAGCTTTTATGAAACTGAAATTTCTTATTTTTCAAAAGAAGACACCATGACCGAATGGTTATGATTGAGGCCTTGGAGCCAAGCGCCTCTTATGAATTCTAGTGCACCTACTCAGTAGCTTTGCATTCAGGAAAATAGTTCACTCTTTCTGTCTCTCAGCTCCGACACAGAAAAAAATGAAAACAATCATTGTGTTGGCTCCTTGTCTCATTGCTATGATAAAATACCTAAGGAAAACAATTTCTAAAAGGAAGCCGGAGGAGAAGTCACCATGGCGGGAACAGGAGGTGGCTGGTCACACTGCTCCTGCAGTCAGGCAGCCGGAAATGATCAGTGTTCATGATTTCTCTGTGGTGTTCGGCCTAAGACCCATGCCCACAGGACGGTGTTGCCTGTATTCAGGGTGAGTCTTCACGTCTCAATTGATTTAATCAAGATAATCCCTCACAGACATGGCTAGACATTTGTTTCCATGGTGATCCCAAATCTCATCAGTCATGGCATCCATATATAATAAAACCCTTTTGAGATTTTGGGGAAATGAATTGATGTAAGAGTCGGACCCTGGATGGGACTTGGCACTGTAAGTTCTCCAAAAGCAGCACACTTTTTTGTATCATTTCTGTTCTACCTTCCATAGCTCTTTCAAATGTCAAAAGAGTTTTCTGGAGAACTTCACGAGGCTCTCAAACTGCTGGCACACTGTGGTTTTGAGTACCCCAGCCCCTCAGGTCTTTGGGTGGTGTCTGTTTCCCTGTGTTGGCTTTCGTGGTGGATAGGTGAGCAATTGACAGTTGAGTGACCTGTGACTTAGTAGTTCTCTGGGTGACAGGACTCTACTATCCCTCCCGGTTATTTGTTTTTTTTTTGTTGACTCTGATTGATGTTATAAACCCAGTGGTTCTGTGCCATCCTTGACCTGTTCATTGCTGGTCAATTTCTTCATTCTCTCTCTACTGTCTGTCTTTCACCATGGCTGCTCTGAGGCTACCCTTTCCAGTTAAGCTGTCAGCTCTTTTGAAGAGTTTCAGGAAGTTACAGGCTCCCAAATGCTTCACATCCGGGTCTATTCTACAGATGGGTCTGGACTGGGAAACAGGGCACAATTGCATTTTAGCGCTTTCTACAACTTACCTGGCATTATATTGACTTCAAATGGAAATTCCCACCATTATCCCCTTGCAAGGGGTTTGGTTTGTGTTGATCTCATAAAGGACAAGACCAGGTTAAACAAGTCCCAGGAGTCCTGAGCATTCCACATCAGACACTAAGGCTTTGATGTCCTGGAAGGTGTTTCTGGGGTCCATGGACCACCATCTTCATCCTGACCCTGGAGATTCCTGGAGAGTGACTCTGTTACCCACCACTTAGTCACTTGTCAAGGTTGGAATCAGGTTTCAGGCACATGTACCTAGACACAACAACAAAAAAAATACTTTATGCCTATGGATTCCATCCTTAACTGGAAACTGAGACTCTGAACTAGTTTCGTAGAAATATCAAAGAGAAAAGAGAAAAGAAAAACCCATCAAAGACTATGGGCCAAGAATGAGTATCTTGAGTGGTTGGAGGACATAAGGAAGAAAATGTTGAAATCTAGCTCCAAGGTGTCGAACCCAGGGATTGACAATCTGGAGGGTGAAAGACTGTCTTCCAGTTGGATCCATCCTTGAAGCATGGCGCCCGGATATTAGCAATGCAATGTACACTTGCTGATGATGGATTTTGTAGTTACAATCACAGGTTTTGAGAAGACAGATGGTGACATTTATGGCATGCTAAATGATATGCAAACCTAAGCATTGAAAATTATAATACTCAGGTAGCAATTTGAACATCTTTCCCACAGCATTAATAATAGTCGTTTTTCCAAATAAAACTGCAATGAATTGAATTGTTTCAAAGAAAAAAACGGTTATTCCTCATATCAATATTATATCCTCATTTTCTCCTTGAAGATGTAAGGTGCCATGTCATCTTTACAGAGCCCACAGAACATTCCAGAAAGATAAAGTTGCTTTTCCTCTTCCCAAATGAGGATGAATACGGTATTGAAGGTCGTGCACACTGGGTGTGAAAGAGCAATGTGTTCCCTGGTGTGCCATGCTAATTCTCTGATGGTGACAAGCCCCTGACGGACAGTTTTCTGTGTGGCTTATAGTTCCTATGGCAAGAGGAGTGAACGCTTAATTATTAGGATTTAGAAAAGCAAAGGTTAAACCTCACAGGAAGCTGATCGTTTGGAGTGGTGGTGGGGAAAACGTTGAAAAGACTGAAGGACATATGGGGAGCTAACGGAGACCAGCTCACGTGCCGCCGCCGTTTCGCTGAATTACAAATGCAGAGCGCACGCTCTTCCCAGTCTCATTTCATTTAAACCCAAATGGCTATGGGAAATGGTGTCATACACCTGGTGAAGAGCTCCGCTTCTTAAAAAGTCTTATCACCCACCCAAGTGCCTGGTGTTGAACCAACAACAACATTCTCTCCGTAGTTTTTAAAATGAGCGAAACCACGTTGTAAAATACTCTTATTTCCACACACAAAAAAAAAACCCAAACATGGAACGAAAATAATTCAATTCCTTTCCCCCTGTGTGGCTCTGTTGACATCACTGGCGGCATTATGGTAGCATTAGCCATTGCTTAGAAGGCGAAGTAGGTAGCTTTCCCCTCCCCACTTAAAGACAGGAAGAACTAGGCATAGACACATTTTTTTTTTTTAATTGTTTGAGGTGAAAGGCTATGTTATAAAACAATAAGAAACAGTCTACCAAACTGTTTGGAATGAGAAACCAAAACGCACACAGTAAAACTTCAGCATTATATTGGAGAGAACAACAGAACAAAAACAGAATTTGTTTTTAGTTGGCAAATACACAACATGAATTTTCATAAAATGCATTCAAAATAATATCTGATGCACTGGAGGCACCATCTCCATTTTGCTATGGTACATTTATAAATCGGATGTTGTACATTGTTGATCCTTGAGCCACATCTGGTATACGCTTGTGTCTTTCTCAGTCTACTATTTACAAATATTTCCTACTGGCTACCAACATTTGAAAATTAGAATAAATCTCAGGAAGATTCTGATTTTTAGTTAGGTTAAAAAAAAAAAAAAAGAGCCCATAGGCCTGTGTTTCGTGAGGTGTCAGCTGGGTAGGAACAGAGGCCAACTGCCTTCTGGCCAGAGTTCTGAGTGCACTTTTGGGGACCAGGAGGGAACAGTCTTCAGGCTGGGTAAGGCTCATGGCTGGGTGATACCTCCGAGGTGCCTGAGATGGCTAAGCTCCAGTTACGAAAGCATTAATAAAAACATGCACTCTACACTGTGCCCCTGGTACACAGGGTTATAAACACCAATTCTCGGTAGGCTTTTCTTGTGAGTTACCTTCAACAAGTCCTATTTTAAACTCCTTTCGGACAGAATTAAACAATCCGATAATGTCACTCGCTAGCTCTATTTACAATTTACTTCTGGACCCAGCCCTCAGGTGGCCTTTTAAGGGAAAGTATTTAATTACTTCCTACAACCTAAGGGAATGTGGAATTACAAATACAGCCAGATTACTGCGGTGCATGTTCGGTTCATAATTTGTTATCTTCTGCTCATTTCCTTGGCTTGGTGGTTTAGAATGGAGACACTCGCCGCCGCGGATGTTCTAACAACATGTGTCAACTTTAAATAAGATTTTTAATTTGTATTTGAGAGAGAAAGTTGAGAAAACAGGGAGGTGTGTCGTGGGGCTCAGCTTGGTGACAAGCTGAGCGGAGAGCCATAGGTTTCTAGGACGTGAGCCTCTCATCAAAGGAACAGGCATTGATTTGGAGTTGCTCATTAGTCATGTGATATGCATGCCCAGCTGACCTTCTGTACAACCAAGAGATGACCAGTTAATACTGTGAATTACACAGAATTACACATGTTGAATAAAAATAGATTTTACGTGCACACTTTGATATTCTGTCATTCAAGTACGGTTCACAGCTCTTTTGTCCTGGGACTCCTAGAGCATTAATGAATTCAGGTTTATTTCTGAGTAAAGTAATTCTTATTACAATTGTCTGTTTCTTTATGTGTGTTTGTATGCAAGAATGCAGAAGTACACATATGCATGGCCCCTGAACATGTGTTGAACTCAGAGGTCAACTGAAAGAAGTCAGTTCTCTCCTTTCACCACCTGAACCCCAGGAATAGGACCCAGCTTCAAGTACCTTCACCCATTGAGTCAGTTCACTGGCCCAAAAGTGAATTTTGAATGAAGGGAATTCCAAAAGCTGAGAAACTTAAGAAAAAAAATAAAAGTTAGCAATATTGCATTTTCATGACCTTTTCCTTCATGAATTACTCAGAAAACTGGATTCAAACTTTCCAAAATAAAAATTTCTTTGGCTTGCCACTAAAGCATAATAATTTTTGGTTTAAAAGGAGCTGCTGGAGGATATGAATTGGAGAATTTTTTTAAAAAAAAAAAGTAAAGAGAAGAGAAAAGAAAGAAATCTGAGCAGCAAACAGCTCTAGCTGCTGCTTTAATTCGGGGGTTCATAATTACCGGAAGCCATAACCTTATCAGACATGATTTTTAGTGGCTTGATTTTTGAATTTCTCCTCTCAGAAAAACAGAGATGTGTGTTCAGAACTGAAAAACCCTTCCTGTGTCGGTTAGCACACTGCCATGTATGATTTGTCTAGAGGAAAGAAAGGGACATGGATGAGTGCAACAGAAAATACAGTTTCTAACCACGAGGCGGAAGTCAAACATGGGAGCCCAGTGGGAAGGAAGGTGGGATAAGGAGCGAAGTTCTAGGCCATGGCCGCTTCCTTTACCCTTCCCTGCAGCCTGATTCTAAAAGCAAGACTGAACCCCTAAGCTTTCATAGACGGATGGGAACAGAGGCGCTAGAAACAAACAGAGGGAGTTTTTTGGATGCTGCCTAGGAAGGGGGGGTGGGGGGGAGAAAGAGATTGGAAAATGTTGCGAGCATTCTGTTCATGTTGTTACTTAGTGCAGTCTTGTCTCCCCAGCCCACTAGTCTGGAACAAAAGTCAGTCTCAAACATAACAACAGACACTGGGGAGTTCGCCAGCAAAAGATCACCTCCCAAAGAACAGGATGGTGATGGGGACTAATGCCAGGCAGTCCCAGGAAACAGAGACTGACGCTGCAAGCCAGGCTCCACAGCGTCTCCTTGCTGCAGAGGCCTGAACCGCAGGGGAGAAGAGGGGACTGAGCTGAACGTCAGTGGTGCAGGTAGGTAGGCATACTTCTTTAGGTCCCCGAGGCTAAGGCACAGAAAAACACTTTATAGCTGAGCCCCGCCCCAATAAACAAACCACAGAAGGCCCATTTCGGAGAAAGGTTCAGTTCACTATGGCCTCAACTGCATACCATTTCCTCAAAATGAATCCCGAGTGGTGTTCTTGATTCAATGTCAGGGCTTGAGATGGGTGGCCAGAATTCACCTTGAAACGCTTGGGTGTTGGGACCAGGAGGCAGAAACAGGCAGATCCCTGCGGATTACTGGCTAGCTGGCTTAGCCTACAATATTCACCACCACCCAAAGAACGACACCAACAGGCATTCACACACATAGGTGCATTTATTCATGTATCCAACATACATAACACCCACACATAAGCACGCGTGTGTGCACACGCGCTGAATCCCAAGCAATGGACAACTGGGGATGTCATTTTTATCTCTTCTGGCCACACTGCACAATGTAGATAGAACTATGCCCATTTCATCCCATGACCCCCTTCCTCTGATTGATTCCCTTTTACCTGCCCATGACTGGGCTGATTGCCAGATCTTGTGATCAGAGAAACAGCGTCTGGCCTCTGCTTTGGGACAGGTCACTTCAGCATGTATCGGTGATTTTGAGAAAAGTATACTATTCCGCAGAGGGATGGAGCGTGCCTGAGGATCCCAGGAGGTTTCTGTAGCTCAACCAGCATGGTATGGAGGCAAGGGGTCAGAAGAGGGCTGGTACTCAGCTGTTGCTTCTAAAAAGAAAATGGTTTCTACCCTCTGCAATTTGTCAGGGCAAAAGCCTGCTTTAGACTTTTTCTTCCCAAGTTCCTATTTTGACTCAGTTATAGTCTTAGAGCCAGTACTGACAATGTGATCCTTCTCTGTCCCAAATTCCCTGGTGGTAACCCACCAACCCTATCAACTTGTTACCTAACCCTGCAGCTTCCTTCATTCCCACCAACTCTTGATAACCAGTCCTGGCTCCACCCAAAAGCATCCATGGCACCAGCCACTCCCTTAGTCTCACGTGGTCGTGGTTGTCTCAGGTGTATCTGCTAAGTCCCATTTCTCATCCTTCTTCCTCTACACACTGGACTAGCCTGCAACGCCCCCCCCCCCGATTCCAGATCAGACATCTCTCTCTGTTACTCCACTGTACGAAAATCCAACATGTTCTCCCACTGCAAACAGACTAAGAACCTAACACTTTGTCATATTCTATGATGCAAAAATCCTTTACAAAATACTGAAACAGATATCACCAATGCAAGGGTGCAGATAGCAAAAGTAATCCCATGAAAGAAATGCTCAATTATCAGCCATGAAAGATTCATTTTAAAGTCCTTGTGCTGCAACCCCACAGTCAAGAAGATGGTTCCAGCACTCATGAGGCAGAGGCAAGAGGACCTCTGTAAATTCAAGCCCAGCCTGGTATACACAGTGAGTTCTAAGAAAGCTGGAGCTATGCAGTGAAACCATCTCAAAAACAAACAAAACAAAACAAAACCAAAAAAGAGTCACAGTGGCAAGAGGAGGTAGAGGAAATGGAGGTTTTGAACTTTGCTGGGTATGTTAAACTATGCTAACACTAGGGCAAACTGTTAGTTTCTTCAAAAGTTAAGGTTATACTTACCATATTGTTGACCCACACTCTATGTGTGGGTCTTACCTAAGAGAGAGGAAAACGTTTGTCTAGGAAAAGGCTCATACACAACATTCATGGTCATCCACTCATAGTTCCAAGAAACTGGAAGCGATTACAACACTCATCAAGAATCCAATGATTAAAACTTGTGGTAGGGTCACACGATTGGCAGAGCAGTTTAAGAGTAAACACTAAATGACTATACAAAAACAATATAGATGTACAAAAATAATATAGCTGTATAGATCCTTTGAGTAAAAGGAAACTGGCAAACAAGTGTGAGCAATTCGTATGAGTCTAAGGTGGCCACAAGTGTGGACAGTCTGTATGAGTCTAAGATAAAGCAATTGGAAACATCATTATTTAGTGCTGGGCAGAGTAGATTTTTTGAGTCCTTTCTTTTGACTTGTTGATGGCCATCCCCTTCTATGTTCTTCATATAGCCTTCCCTCTGTACTATCTGTGTCTAAACATCTTCCTCTTAAAAGGATGCCGGTCAGCTTGGTGCTCACTCCCAAGCCCTCATTTTCATTTTATTACCTGATGGAGGAGGATCCTTTCTTCATGCAGGGTCACTCTCTAAAGTATTGTGGGTTACCATCAACCCTATGAGTTTTAGTGAGATACAGTTTCTCTTATAACATGGTGGTTACATTTTAACATTCTAGAAAGTGCAGTCGGATCAACAGTGACAGAAATCAGAACCATAGTCACCTGGGATGGCGGGAGGAGTTGGTGAGCGGTGGAGGTGTGGACAAACTTCAGAGGGGTGGTGGACACAATCCCGTTTTCATTGATGGTTGTGGTCTCATGGATGTTTTTACAGGGCAAAGCTTGTCTCATCGTATACTTTTAAGGATAAGCGCATATGGTGTTCTTTTCAGAAATTCCCTTACCTTCCAGTTCTCCTCCAGCCCCAGGTCCAGCCTCTCCCTTGTGGCTCAGAAGGTACTTGCTACCCGACCTGAGAACCTGAGTTTGACCCCCAAGACCTGTAGGGTAAAAGGAGAAAATTGACTCCCACAGAGTCAATTATCCCCGCATCTCCACAAGTTCCCCTCACATAAACAAACACAGAAAAAAAGCAGTGTAAAAATAATTTTGTTTAAGCCAGGTGCTGATGGTGCACGCCTTTAATCCCAACACTTGGGAGGCAGGGGCCAGCCTGGTGTACAAAGTGAGTTCCAGAACAACTTGAGCTACACAGAGAAACCCTGTCTTGAAAAACAAACTAATAATAATAATAACAACAAAAAAATAATAACAATAATAATAGTTTGTATTAAGCTTTTGTTTGAAGTTAACCTTTTTGGGGGGGTTGAAAACAAATTTTTTATTTTAGAATCATTTTAGATTTATAGAGAAACAGTCCAAAACAGCCAAATTGCAAACATAATGTAGAGTGTTGACATTTTGTATTGTTAGAAGTAGGAAGTCAATCCTGGAACATTTACTACTGTCAAAATGTCAGACTTCATTCACATTTCAGGAACCGTCCCACTCACGTCCTTTCTCTGCTCCAGGACCCAGCACAGAATGCCCATCACACTTTATTATCATGTCATTGATGTCCTCCACTTTGTGATAGTGTCTCACTCTTTGCCGCTCTGCTTCTGTTGGTTTGATATTGTTTTGTTTTAATATTGTTCATCTGGCCCCTAGAAATTAAGAAAGAAAATCAATGATTTATGCAACCTCCTACGTGCCTGTAAAGGATTCTCGAGACTCTAGAGGAACAGAATTAATTAAACATGACAAAGGGGACTTTAGTAGATTGCCTTGCATGATTACAGCTAGACAGCCCAATAATGGCCGTCCTCCAACAATGGCCATCTACGTTTACCCAGCCATGGCCCTCTATGTCTTTGTTGCTTGGAGAGACTAAAACAGAACTCAGTCCATCAAGCTGGTGCTGAAGTCCTGTAGGATTCCTGGAGAGCCACAGGTCTTTAGTGTATACAGGAAGGCTGTGGATGCTGGTTCCCAACGTGTGGATGCTGGTTCCCAACGTGCGGATGCATGGTGGGAACGGCAGCAGCGGGAGCCACAGAGCAGATGTTCTTACCAACAAGGAAGGAGGACGACAGGCAAATCTTCCCATATGAGAGGAGCTGGGAGGTAACCGGAAGGTACCTCAGAAAGGCCCTGCCCACTCTCCTTTACGTTAATCCTTCTAGTTGATCTCAGATGCAATCAAGCTGACCAGCAAGATGAGTCACTGCAATGCCACTTATACCTTTTTGCGCGCCTTTTGACACTCAAAATCATCTAGAGGCGGCTACTCTTGATTACCACCTGTTTAGCAGGTGAAGAAGCCACTCCAATAATACCAACCTTTGGCTAGCTTGACTCTCAACCACTGGTCTGAGGCAACCAGATAACATAAGTTAGATGAACGGGTTCATTTGTACAAGTCTTTCTGCAAAATAGAATTCAGCATAGCTAGGGATCTATGGAGAGTGCACATCCCCTTAGCTGTTTCTGGATGCATTCAGCTTTGGTGGGTCATTCTGGAAAACATGCAGCCCAAGCCTGGTCTGGCAGGAGCTGCATCACTGCCTGCCCCAGCCATCCACCCCTACCACAAACAACAACCACCGCTCCTTTATCAGAGGAGCCTCCCCTTATCAGAATAAACCATGAATGTACCAACCCATACCTGGGCCATCTCCAACACAGGCATTTGCCATGAGAAGGAAATGGTCTGCTATGCTGAATGGAAGGAGCCCAAGCCTGTGCAGACTGGAAACCAGCTGCAGCGCCCCCTGGAGGCAAACTCAGCATGCACATACAACTGTGAGTCAGGCAATGAGCCTTGTCCATTTCTCCGTGGATAATCTGTGGAGTCCACAAAACAAACTTGTCTTCCAGTTGTGTTATCATGCAAGGAGATTTGTGGAACATTCTCTGCGGTCACTGAAGACTGTCTTTTGCACCTTCATCTTACAGACAGTAGAGAGGCATGAAGAAATGACTGAAAGTTGAGCTTTGCTTAATGTGGGAGGCGGCAGAGGGTGAAGGCAGTTCCCCCCAATTTATAGGAAGGTCATCCCATGAGTGGGTTTTCTTCATAACAACAATAAAAGACCTGCTTGCTCTCCTCAAATCCTTGGGCCCCATTTCAGCAGAGAGCTTGAGGGATTGGACCATCCCACAGGTTTCTGAGCTAAAAAGTCTGGTCAGTGGGAGGTGGCAGGGAAGATACAGTGCAGGCCACAGTGAAGCCACCCACTGGTGGGATGGAGTCCATGTCTCAGGGTACCTAGTCCTAACCATCCTTTCCCGATTGCCAATTTTCTGTCATGGAAGATGTGGCATTATCATAGTCCTTTGTCACCCCTGCTCAGCAGGAGCACGACTGCCTGGGGCAAAGGAACAAAAAAATGGCATAGAAAGTCTGTCGGCCTGTCCCCATCTGCTCCCCCCCCCCATAAAACTAAAGAGCAACCTGTCACATATAAGCTTGAGCTGACCCGTTTTCCACTCCCTCACCTTGACTGACTCTGCTTAGCCGTCTGCTGTGTCCCCGGAACACCTTCCCTGAGATCTGGGCTTGGCAAACTTTTTCTGCAGAGGGTCAGAGAGGACATAACTTAGGCTTTGCCAGCTGTGCCATAGCTGTCACGAAGCTTGGACTTTGCTGTTGGGTTTTCATGGCAATAACAATAAACTTACGGAAACAGCCACAGACAATTCATACATGAATGAGCATGATTGCTGGCCAATAAAACTTTATTTACAAAAACCCATGGCTGGCCAGATTAGGCCCCTGGGTCATAGTTTACAGTTTACTGCCTTCTATAAATGGCTCTAAATAGAACCAAGAATTTCTAGGCAGAGAAGAGTTATTTTGCTTGTCATGGTATTTTTTAGAGTTAGTATGTTCTCAAGAAAGCCGATTGCAAATCTATACCATATTCGTGGAACAATTCAAACTCAGAGACATGCAGAATCTGGGTAACAAATCATTTTTATAGAGCAAAACTCAATAATGTTGAACTTAATGTGATATTTACTTGTAAAGTCATCGAAAGCTGATATGAAATTTCTCCCTTGGACAATTTTACCATTATTACTCTAGATCTTGTATGTATAATATATTTTACTTGCTCATATCTCTCAATACGTAACCTAGCTCATGAGTTGATCTTTCTATTCTGCAGATGGTAATAACATTATTTTGGAGTTTGGCCACTGTTTTTTGAAATAATTCCTCTCAGTGTCTCTCTGTAGCATACATTTATCTCTCTGGCACATTCTCTGGGGGGGGGCAACCAAACAAACAACAATAGCAACAACAAAAACTAATTCTTTCAGATAAAGAAGCATAGCCCAAATCCTTCCTGGAAATTGAAACGCAGATTTATGGTGCCAAGTCCAAGGACCATTGTCTATCAGATAACCTAGATAATAACAGCAGGGGGAGAACACTGGAAAGCACATCTGAAGGAGTCTCCATCTGGTCAGTGCTATCAGAGGGCTGGATTAGATCCTTAACCCAAGCATTCCCCCAAGCTCATGGAGCTGGTCGCTTGACTTCCAACTGGGTGACTTCTAGAGCCATCAAACAGCAGTGTCAATTGCACCGTTGTGAAAAAATACCACCTTTCACCCCACTGTAAAAATGGAATTGCAACCAGTCAAATGTTAGGGCTCCAACATTAGAAATTCTATTTTTGTGTTTTTGAGACAGGGTCTTGTAGTCCAGGATGGTCCTGAACTCACAGTGTGGTTGAAGCTCACCTTGAACTTTTGATCCCCCTGCTTCCAGCTGTAGAGTTCTGGAATGATGGCAGGACAAGCACACCCAGTTCATGTAGTTCTGGGTTTTGAAGCCAGAGGCAGACGCTTCAACGACGGAACCACATCACAAACAGAACTGTCTTTGCTACTCTTCTCCCACCTCCTTGTTCAAGACCAATAATAAACCCTACAGTCTGCATATGCATTTTCATATTGTATTCCTAAGCAATTCTCCATGTTCTAGGGCAGTTTGCTAGCCCAAGCCCTCCAGCTTCTGGTCTTGTTGCTGTATCACTCTGGCTCCCTGCTCTTCCTTACCGCTTTCTCTGTCTCTCTGTCTCTCTGTCTCTCTCTCTGTCTCTCTCTCTGTCTCTGTCTCTCTCTCTCTCTCTCTCTCTCTGTGTGTGTGTGTGTTGTGTGTGGGGAGAGAGAGAGATATCAAGCATATGTGTGGGGGAGTTGTCTCTTGTCATTTTGTGGGGCAAGTGTATGGAACTCAGGTCACCAGGCTTGGATGCAAGCGCTCTACTACTCAGCCATCTCTTGGTCGTCGTGCCTCCTCCCCACCCCGCCTTTCTTGGCATCCACGCCCTAGAGTGGGCTCTAAGGAGAAAAGTTAGCTGTGTCATTCTGCCTTCCTAAGCCTCTTTGGTCTTCTTGACCATTTGCAAGTTGGCTCAACTTTTCTTCTGGAGTGTGTAGTAAAATCTGGATACTTCTACCCAGCTAAGACCTACACATAAGGAACACCCTGCCCTCTCTGATGTGACGTCAGGAGCATACACCACCTCTTTTCATCTAGTTCAAATATGAACCTCAGGTAATCCAAATCAGGACCTGTTACAAAGACTTTGTATTTTCTGGTCCTCCCACCCAGATAGCTGCCTGTTTCTCACTATGTGTCTCTGAAAAGATGCTTCCCTTTTAGTGACCCTCTTCTACCATGCTAGCCTAAACTGTGAGTCTAACCTTTGGACTTCCCCATCCAACCACCTTATTTTATCTTCCTTATGAAACATTCAGTTCCCAGAGTCATCCACTCATTTGTTTCTGTGTTTATAATCTGTCTTTGCTGGGACAGTCTCTTGTCTATCTTTTCATTGCTGTATGCTCAACACCTCCATACGTCCCTGGCTTCCAGTGGCTGCTGGAAAAGTACTGTCTACGGTGGACATCACCTCTAGGTCATCAGCCACCAGGTTCCCCAGTGAATGAGCACAGCAGTTCCTGCCTGATGGAGCTGGCAGAGCACTCAGAAGACGGCAGGTATCTGGGCACCTGATTTTCTTTATGTAACACCAGGAGGATAATGCTGAATAGCTTATTAGAGCAAGAACTCTGAGGATCCAGGATTTATGAATGTTGTGTCAAAAGAGAAGCAACTATCAGAGGGGGAAGATAAATTGCCTGGGGAAGGAAGAGAAATGAGGAAGCGAGGCTTTGGAAGGTTCTTGAAATACCTTAGTACCCAGACATGTTTTTCTTGTTCCTTGTATGTTTTGAAAGCAGCAGTAGGTTTTAAAATCTCTTAATATCTATCACAGGATTTGGTAGACGTTAAGGATCTTGACAGGCTTGGCGGAGGCAATAAAAGTTGGTAAGTGAAGTCACTGTTTGCCCCAGATGTCAGCAGGCCCTGGGGCGGGGGGGCTGGTGCCCAGATCCTTAAAACCACAAAACTCAGGTGGACTATGGTGCCAGATCCCCACCTTATTTTGCTGTTGGTCATTTCCCGGCAGTCTTCCACTAATGGCTTTCTTTTAAAAATGGGAAATGAGCTGGACTCAGAATCTCAAATGACATCCCAGAGTGTCATGGCTTTGCCTAGTTCACTTGACATTCTATGAGCAACCATGGTTCATTCTTTCTCCTGTTCTCTGAACATTCAGGTTCATTTGGTTCATGGTTAAAATCCTCATTACATTCGATTACACCTGCACCTTTCCCTATAAGTCATAGATAAAACAAGGAAATAAAGTCATAAAAAAAAAACCCCTTATGTGATGGCCTTGTGAAAGTTCTGTCTAGGTGGGCATGTGCAGTAGGACTTTTAAAATCACGAATAGCAAAAAGAAAGGAATAAATGTTAGGCTATGTCTTTCACTAAATAAAAAGGAGCAAAGACATTTTGCTGTGACACGTAGGTAGACAATAGTTCTGTATCTGTTGTCTAGGTGATGAGTGACTTTCTCTTCTGATTTGCTTTATACTGAGTGTAGAACCTGTGTCCACTCTTGGGGTAAAGCTTTTGAAGGAGAAATCCACTTCCTATGGCAATGTAGGCTGCATTTTTGCTCAGTTCACACACTGATAGAAATTGTCAATTCTACTGAATATCCATTATCTCCTTCATGCTCAGTAAGGAATATTGTTCGATTGCTATGAATTCAACCGAAGACAATTGAAACAAAACAAAACACGTACTTGCCTCAAGCTTCTTTAAAAATGAGAGTCATTGGAAAGTAAGAAGTCAATGGACAGATTTTCTTCTCTTCCTCCCCATCTTCTTTCTTCCTCCTCTTCCTCTCCCCTTCCTGCTGCACACAAGGCTTGTCTCCACTCTACGTGCTCCCATACAGTTCCCGAGCTTTGGGCTAGGGGCTGGAGGTTGAAACACACAAACACTCACAGACAGACAGAGAGAGAGATACAGACAGAGACACGGACCTCTAGTCACTGGTAAGAAGCCCTTTATTCAATAGCACCATGGAGGCTTATATACCCAACAGTCAGGTGGGTCAACAGGTGAAAACCTTATCTTCTGATCCTCAAGGCAAGGCAACACGGGCTCGTGAAGCACAGCTTTCAGTAACTTAAATCAGAGGTAAAGATCTCTAGCAGGGAAGAACAGCTGGAGGCCAGGACTCCAAATGGTCCCAACACTTCCTTTTTCCCTTTTACTTCTTCTTCCTCCCCATCTCCTCTTTCCTTATTCCTTTTTCTTCCAGCTTCTTGCTCTTCCCTTCTTGCCTGATAGCGACTATTCTGTGTGGCGCCTCAGTAGATGTTTTGGAGCCTCGAGAGAAAGGTCAAGAGAATGTTGTGGGGTGAGGAGGGGCTGGAAATGTTGATGCTGTCATGCTAAACTAACATCAACAATCATCAACACAGATTTTTAGTTACAGAAAAACAATCACATCTTTGTTCAATCCAATGGATTGTCGTTGATAGTCAGGGCTGGGACACAGATTCAAAGTCACCACATTATGCCTCTGTATTTCAACAAGGACTGGAGAGGAGGACCGATTCCTTTACACACATTGTTACATGTTATATGTTTAAGCACAATGACACCATGGTCTTCTCAGTGATAGGTATTGCATAAGTAACTGTTGCATGAACCCTAGGAAGACTAATTCAACTCTATCAATAGCGTCATCTTTACCCAACGCCTCAATTACACCGTCGGTTTGAACCTAAGAAGTCACCTTTTTATTTTGTATTTTTTCTTAACAGTTGTATTCTACAGACGGCATTCATTGCAGGAAACACCCGGTGGAGTTGCTTGTTTATTTCAGGATAGTCTTCATTTTGTAGCTTCTTCCATTTTATGTCTTATACTTTTATGTTCATTAAGTGCCTGTACCATAAAAAATAATCCTTTAGAGCTGTTGAGCATGTTTAACTCCCCAGGAGCTCATTAACTCCTTTGTTCTCATTTTACCCATACCCCAGCAAGGAATGAAAAAATAATTAGGCCTACTTTATGTAGAAGAAGCATGAAATGCAAACAGGGGAAGTGACTTAATTTCTAAAAATACGGTTGAGATGAGAACTGGAATATGCTGTCTTCCATTGCTAACTACCCCCTCTCTTTTAAAAGGATGCCAACACTTGCTAGCTCTGATTATTTCATTTGCCTGTCTGGAGTAGAGAGTTAAGTAGGATTATGAAGCCATGTCTGGGCTTTGCACACAGACAAGCAGCAATTGGTTTAACAATCCCTGGGGTGAAGATGAGGGGTGAAGATGAGGGGTGAAGAGAGCTGCCTTTTACCTTGTATTTGCTATTGTGTATTGGTAACAAAAGAGAATCATGTGCATGTGTACATACAGCATGTGTGTGCACACAGTTACTGCAACGATAGTAGCATTACTAGCATCCTCTAGTAGACCTTGTTCAATCCTTGGTTTTATCTCTGCTAAGTTTTTTTCCCTGATAATATAGATTTATTAATTCTATGTAATTACTGGATGTGATGATGTTGGTGATGATGGTAAGGATGGTATGGATGGTATTGATGGTGATAAGGTAATGATGATGATGGTGATAATAGTGGTGGTTCTTCTACTTAGCCTTAATTGTCAACTTGACAAAGAAGGGAATCTCAGTTTCAGAATGGCCCATGCCAGCCTGGCCTGTGGGCATGTCTGTAGGGTAATCATTTTGATAAAGGCCCAGATCACTATAGGCCTTGGCTGGTGGGCCTGAGACAAATGAAAAGCTAATTGAGCACAAGGCAGCCTATGAGTGAGCCAGCAAGCAGGAAGCAGCATTCCTCCATGAGTTTTTGCTTCAAGCTCCTCTTTGAATTCCTGCCCTGACTTCCCTCAGCGATGAATTACAACTTGTAAGCTGAAATAAGTTCTTTTCTTCTTAATTTGATTTCAGTTAGAGTGTTTTATCACAGCAACAGAGGAAAAAAATGGAATAATGGTGATGATGGTAATGATTATGGGGGTGATAATGATGGAGGTGGTGATGATGGTGGTGGTGATGTGGTGATGATGATGGTTGTGATGATGGGGATGTTGATGGTGGTGGAGATGGTGAGGATGGTGGTGATGATAATTATGATGGTGGTGAGGATGGTGATGATGGTGGTGGTGATATGGTGGTAGTATGATGAGGGTGGTGATGATATTAGTCATGGTGATCATGGTGGTGATGATGGTAATAATGATAGTGGTGATGATAGTGATGTTTATGGTGGTGATGATAATTACGTTGGTGGTGATGATGGTGATGATGGTGGTGGTGATGATGGTGATTGTAAAAACTTCTTTTCCACCTTGAAATTTTGGCAAATCACTTAGAAAAATTTAAAAACGTTTGTGAGTGTTCAAAGTAATTCACGTTTAAGAACTAGATGCCACTGAAGAACGCTAGTGCTCTCAGGTGAGATGCCAAGAAGCAGGCAGGTCCATTAGGGACATGCGAGTGCTCGAACAGAAACTTGGAGCCAGAACTATTTATTTGTTCATTTGTTTAGATAAAGTCTCATGAAGCCTCGGCTGCCTTCAAACTCACTATGTGGATGAGTTGATCTTGAACTTCAGATCCCCCGCCTCCGTCTCCCAAGTGCGATAACCAGGCTTCGTTTATTTCACACATGAATGTTACTAACTCCAATGATTTGAGCTTATCATCACGATGATTGGATCCAATTGTTCTATATCAGTGATTCTCAACCTGTGGGTTGATAACCCTTTGGGCGTCATATATCAGACATCCTGCATATCATGTCTTTACATTATGATTCATGACACTAGCAAAATTTTAGTTATGAAGTAGCAGCAAAAATAATTTCATGGTTGGGGTCACCGCAGCATGAGAAACTTTATTAAAGGGTTGCAGCGTTAGGAAGGCTGAGAACCACTGCTACACACATTGTTTCAAACTCTGTCTCATGAGCAAGGGCATCCTGCAGTAGAGACAGGAATGAAGTTCCCAGCCCCTGGAGCTTTGATTTCATGAAACCGGTAGATTTGCCATAACATCTGTAAAAGAAGTGGAGTTACAGAATGGCATTTGGGGTAAAGAGGTTTTAGGAACAGAATCATCTCTTCCCAGAGTACAAGAGCATGCTGGGATTTTCAGGACACATCATGAACTAGAATAGGGAGGTTTCTTAGTTTAAGTGTTTGGAGTAGCCATTGTTGGACTGAGCTTTGGGTCATTGAAAATAAATAGGAGCAGAACTGGGACATTTCCCTGCAAATAATTGAGGGAAAGCACGGGAGAAACTTCTAGGCATTGGGGTTGTGAAATCGAAGTAGGAGAAGAAGCTGTTTGGCACTGTCCCCTTGGAGGGCTTCAGGGCTAGGGTGGGCAGCATCCATCCAACAGTACCTTTTCAAAGACGGGGTTGAACTGGGGCCAGGGGCCTCAGTGTTTCCTTGAAAACATCCAATTTCTTTCTTTGGCCTCGAAAGTCGTCATGTTTTTCATAAGTTTGTGCTTAGAAATGTCTCTTCTTCCATAGATTAAGCTCCACAGATGAGTTCATGTAAGGAATGCAAGTTTTAATTTTAGCACTTTCTATAAATGGGTTTTCTAAACCCTACGCTGAAGTTGTTACCACAACGGGGAACATGGAGATAATTTTTCATTCTTTCATGCTATGCTGAATGTCAGTCGTAGAAAGTCCTAAAAATAATCATACCTTGTATTTATGAAGCAGCTTCCCCGAGTTCACAGACTGCTTTGTAGACATCATGTAATTAATGCCCTCAAAGCACTCTCAAGACAGAAGTGTGATCTCCAGGTAATATTTGTCTTGGGCAGAAAGGTTATGCATCCTCTGCTTGGATACCCTACTGTTTTCTGTGAAGTCTAGAGCAGGCACAGGGCTTGCTGTCAAAGCCTAGTTCTCATTCCGGCGTCGCAGTGTGCTAGGCAAGGGAAGAGCAGAACAGGGACACGGGGGACAAGTCATGCCCCGGCTGAAGAAGGTTCGTGAATGCTTGATTTCCTTGCCGGACTCATGGAGAGCTCTTACAGAGGTGAGCTGAGGACGTAGAAGCAGATTCTAAGACTGCAATCTGCTGGAAACAGAGATCGAGCAACACTTGATTGAGAGGGTAAATGAGGGAGGTCAGTCCTGGAATGAGGCGGGGTATGTTTCAGGTCTCCCCTTCCTCGGCCGTTGTCTCCCCACTGTGACACCCAAGGCCTTCCTCGAGGAGTTCTGTCTTCATCTCTTCTATACATTCATAAAAAAGTATTTCGGGACCAGATCTGCAGTCAGCCATAAACACTTCGGAGTGAATCTCAGCCAGGACAACTCCTGCCAAACATCTTACCACTTTACACTTCTTTTCTAATTTCCCCACGAGAGAATTAAATGGGTTAGTACATACAGCTCCTAGCCCAGAGTCGGGCACGGAGTAAACGTTTGCGTTAAGTAAGTGTTATTATTTATGACCGTGCCAGACACCACTGAGCGAGAAGGATGGCATCCTGAGCACCACACATTCGCGTGTTCTTGAGATCACACCTCCCCAGTAACCCTTGACTCCATCTATGAAGAACCTGGTCCTGGCAGGGCACACAGCCAAAGTTCTGTCTTCATGTCCCCGGCAGCTGGCTGAAGAGCTGACAAAGGGAACAGAGAGTCAACTCTGAAGACGTTTGGCATGCAAGATGGGGGCTGAGGGTCACAAGAGAAGGTCAGAGAAAGGAAGAAGTTGACCAAACTCTGTGGAAGAGCTCCTGAGTTCCAAGGTGTAGGGACAGCCACAGCAATAGCTGAGCCTACTGTTCACATCTGGCCCAGGATGATGTTTATGTAAACTCTGGCCTGTGCCAGGCCCAGCAGGCTGTCTCAGGTTCACAGCTGAACATTACCACCAGGGCACTCACTGATCAGCAGTGGCCAGCAGGCAAGGGCAGCCAGGAATGTTCTTGCCAGCCTGAGATTCTGGGGCTGACCTGGAGGGTTTCTGAATTGGCAAGAGAGCTGTGATGCTTCTCCACCAGCCAAGTCAATCTTCTGTGCGCTCGTGGGCCCCGAATTTAGCAACCAGTACGTTCTCCAGACCTCACCTCATTGGTTCCGATAATCCCTTTCAAATGCGCTTAAAGACTTAGCACCAAATCCATTTTCAAGTGCAAACTAGGCCCTGAGTTGCCCTGGATCTCGGTCTGAAGCAGATCGTCTGCTTTCGGTTGAGTCTACTTTGAGGCACCCAACTTGCACTTGGCTCACCCTGAAAAGAAGATATTCTTGAGAAAAAGTCCAAGGCTATGGAAGCCTGCCCTTGGCACTAAAAAGGAAGCCTTCAATGAGGTACTGACAAGGGCCTCAGACACACGCATGCTGCCGTGTGTGGTAGCCTCTGAGATTCAAGGCCGTACAAGAATGTAACCAATGAGACTCTTTTGTATAGTAGCTGCAAGGAATTTTTTTTCCCCCTTTGGTTTTAATCATCATTGAGACAACAGCTCTGCCTTGAAGATTTATTTAATATCTATTTTACAGACTTGCAAAGCTCTTAAGAATGGCCTATGAAGTGATAGACACCAGTGTTGTGATCTATGACACCAATGGTGGCATCTCTCCTAAATAGGTGACACACTGGTAAATGCTTATTTTCCCTGAAAATGCATAAATTCTTTTTTTTTCTAGAAAAGTACACACATGCCGTTGTTATTACTTATGAATATGTAAGACCAGAATTGTGTGGAACCGGGTGAGGTTTAATAACTTGGCCTTTGGAGTTTAATAACTCCACTGGGATGCGAATTTCTTGGTGTTGCTATCAGTGAGACATGCTCCGCACGCTTCTGACAAAAATGCAACCGAACGGAGCGAAGGGGGGAGTTTCCTGGCTCAGGTGAGATGGGAAGGGACCGACACTGTTCTGGGTGGAGGAGGCAGGTTGTGCTTCCCAGGCTCAGGCATGTTTACTTCCTCCCTGACATCTGTTGGATTTATCCCGTGCTCCTTCTCACCGCATCTTAGCCAAGATGGCCACCAGCGGTTTCATCTTCCATCACTCACGGCTTAGAGGGGGAGCCAGGACTGGTTTTATTGCCTAGGAAGTGGGAAGGAAAGGAGATACCGGGAACGCAGCTGTAGTAGCAAGCCCAGAGTGTGGATGGCCAGGGGAATAGGCAGGAAGGAAAGGGGTGGGTGGGGGTAGGACTCGAGACTGCCCAATCCATGTGGATCCCATTACTGCTATGGTTTCAATAACTTCCGTGCTTTCTGGTCTGCCACTATGTTAACAAGTGTGGCCTCGTGCAACTCCTTCCAAGGAAGGAACTGATGTGCCCTGCCTTCCCCACCATGGCTTTGAGTCAAGACACATTTCTCCTCTTTTCTGCTGTTTCTATGGATGATTTCATCAGGGAAGCAAAGTAAGAAATATGTCCAGCTACACTTTTTTTCCCCAAATGTGTCTATTATCAGTGTGCATGTGTGTATCTCTGTGTGTGTTTGCGTGTGAGAGTGCTTGTGTATCATGTGTGTATCATATGTGTAACAGCATGCACATGCCATGACTTTGTGGAGTATGTCACCTGCATCCATCTTTTCCTGTGCTCTGGTCTTCCCACCCCAGTTGTCAGGCTTATGTGGCAAGTGCATTGGCTCTCGATGCCACCTTACCAACCCATTCACGAATACACTCTGCAACCCCAGATCTGGGATGACAGGCACACACCATGTTTTATATGGCTTCTTGGGATTGAATTTAGGTCCTCTCACTTGAAAGGCAAGCTGTGCCATCTCCCAGTCTCTCCTGATATGACTGAATATGAACTATGAGTTCAATAACATATTGCTAGTATAGAACAAGATAGCAATATCTACAGTTTCTGTGTCTTTCCCAGCAAGAAATTCCCTTCTGCACCCTTCTGGTCATATGAATATCCAGAATAATGACTATATAGTCAAGCTCTCTGGTGCTAAGGTAGGAGAGGAATTTCTGTGGGTACCGTCTGGGTTATATTCCTGAGGAAGAGTCTGTTTCTTCTTTTCCCTTCCCTGTTATATAGCAGGCATGTGGACACAGTGATGTCTCTGCTTGGGGGTTAGAGATGAGGGCAAAACCCTGAGAATGACCACATAGAAGGTGGAAGGACCAGGGACCCTGATCCTGGCATCTCCACACCATCTGATGACTTCCTGCACACAGCAGCCCTCTTAACTGGGGTGAGAAAGGAACAGATACAGAGATCAAACCATCTTCCCAAGCCACTGCCAGGATTTGGAGATGCTGTCTCCAAGACCTTAGACCAAGCAATACAGATAGGATGAAGCAATAAAAAGTGAGTTAATATTGAAAGAACTAAGATTATCTTCAATCATTACTTTGTTGACACCCAGGAGGGAAAGCTGAGTTTAAAGACAGTCGCACAAATAATCGATTAAAGACTGGGTTATGATCAGGGAACTCAGAGACTTGGAAGGATTTTAAGCTGAAAGAAATGGAAAGGCTCACCCGGTCCTCTCAGCTGGACCAACTAGAAGGCTCACCTGGTCTCCTCACCTGGACCAACAAGAAGGCTCACCTGGTCTCCTTATCTGGACCAGCCACCTCATTTGAGAGACCAGCATATTAATTTTGGTGACATTTTAAGCCAGATACTTCATTGTTGGGATAATTGTCCTATGCATTGTAAGATAAGAACTGCACCCTGGTCTCCGCCACCAGATGCCCCATCCTAGTCATTACAATAAAAGATGTAATATCTCAAGTAACCACCAAATATGTTCCAGGTTGAGGTGGAGATAGGATTAGGTTCCAATAGAGAAGTATTATTTAGAGATCAGGAAATGGAGATCCCCTTTCTGTTGGGGAGTTGGAGTCTTCTCTATGTGTAGAACCACTTGCTGTTCATTTACAATGTGTGAAAGCATTAAAAAATGCTTGAGGGGAGAACCTTCTGGTATTTACCTTGTTCAATGGACATGGCATTAAACTGATTCCCAGTGCCTTCCACTGTGTGCATAGCTCAAGCTTCATCTTAAAAGTCTCTGTTTGCAGGTGATGGTGATTAGCACAGAGACTCACAATTGCCTGAAATACAGAGGCTAAAAGACTGCAGAAAGCTCAGCCCTATGGGGAGCATACATATCCCACTCCTCACCTCTCACGGCTCTGATCATCACACAAGAGGGGGCAGAAAACGTGGAAGCGCCAGAGCTGGTGGAATCTGCATCTTCTGGACACAGTGGGGCAGCTGCATATATGAATCCATAGTGGTTGGGATAGCATGCACAAGGCATGTGAAAGTCAAAGCCAGACCAAATCCTAGCATGGGGATGGGCACTGGAAGAGAAATCTCAGCCGTAACCCGGAGCTGTGGGCAATTGTCGGTAGAGGGAGAGACAGTTTTCCCCAAGAGTATTGTCCCCTGCAAGCCAGCCACGCTCTAGTGGAAGACCACACTTCCGAGAATATGTGGGCACTGCCGATTGGTCTTGATAGATTTTATAAAACAGGACCTAAAATTGGGTGGGTATGAAGCGGGGTGGGCTGGGGAAGAATTGAAGGAGGAGGGATAAGTATGATCAAAACAGGGACAAAAGTCTCAAAGAGCTGCTTTAGTTTAAGTGAATAAAAACCACGTGATTGCATCTACTGTTCACCAGGAAGCGTCTGAGGTATGTCTTTTTTTAAATTAATGCTTTCTTTCTTTTTTTTAAAGTGAATCTTTTTTTTAAAATTTATTTATTATTTATACAACATTCCTTCCATATATGCTTGCATGCCAGAAGAGGGCACCAGATCTCATTACTGATGGTTGTGAGCCACCATGTGGTTGCTGGGAATTGAACTCAGGACCTCTGGAAGAGCAGTCAGTGCTCTTAACCTCTGAGCCATCTCTCCAGCCCAATTAACGCTTTCTTTTCCTTTATTTTACATACCAAACACAGTTTCCCCTCCATCTTCTCCTCTTGACTCCCGACTCCCATCTACCCCCCTCTCCTTCCACCTATTCCTCTTCTGCCCTTTTCAGAAAAGGGCAGGCCTCCCATGGGCTTGAGTATAGCATGGCATATCAAGCTGAGGTAGGATCGAGCTCCCTCCCTGTATAAAGGCTGGGCAAGGTAAGCTAGCATAGGGAGCCAGCTATGCACCAGGGACAGGTTCTGATCTCACTGCTAGGAGCCTCACAAACAGATCAAGCAACACAACTGTCACACACACACAGGGGACCTAGGTCAGTCCCATGCAGGCTCCCTAACTGTTGGTCCAGAGCCCATGAGCTCAAGTCAGCCAAGGTATCTTCTGGCCTAACCTTGTACAGAACTATGTGGATGAAGACTCCCCGTTTTAAAGTTGAGCTCCTGGAAGCACCGTGACTTTACAAAAAATTAGACTGTGGAGCAGGTACAATTGGACCGGGTCCTGACCCCACACAGGTACTCACCATTTAACATATAATAAGCAATAAGCAAAGCATCTTTCCAGGCTGAATTGAGTCAAGGAAGAAAGCTGGACAGGGATGCCTGGGAAAATTTAGATTTTTAGACATCACCTTCCCTCATTCAGTTACTGGTTTTGGATGTCGACTTGGGATGTATTTTGAGCAAATCAATCCCGCCTAAGTGAGATCACATTGAGTTACAGAATGACAAGGTTTAAGTAGGGTCAAAAAGTCATTTCCAAAGGCCTGTGGGAAGACCAGGGACTGAATGAGAGAGGGCCAGAAAGGAGAGGGCAGGGAGTAGAAAGAAAAAGATGCAGGAAGAACCCCTGGGGTGTTTGAATTGGATATGGGAAGGAGGAGGTCATTTAGCGTCTTCAGATAATGGACAATGTAACCAGTAGAAATGATCAACTATACTCATTAATCGGGAACCAATGACTTTCCTAAAACGTAGAGCATTTAGTGCTAAAATCACGGAAAGCTCTCAAAATTCTGAGATGAATTCATCTCTTTAGAAGAAAATCAAGTTTTTTGGGGGGGGGCTTTCATTTTTAATGAAAGGCTAATTAAGACTGATTTACACTTGAAAACCCTGAGGGTTGGACCAGCATCTCAGAAGCACCATTTAGGTCTGAAATTCTGTGCTGAGAGCACTGGGAGGATGAGGATGAAAGCCCTGTATTTGCAATGGCCCAAGATGATCAGAAGGATGAAGGCATTTCGGAGGTCACACGCGGAAGGTCCCTACTTCCACTCATCAATCAGCTCTGAACCGGAGCCTTTCAGCGCAGGCCACACCTCCCCTGTAATCTGTTGCATATTTTGCAGCTAGAAGTTTCTGTTAAATCCCCGTGTTCCTCTTGTTTGGGTATAAAAAGAATCGGGGTGTTGGGACAACACTTCACTGTGGGGAGCGGATCCTTGATCTCGGAGGGTCGTTCACATCAAATGTGCCCTGAGGGAACACAGTCTCAGTGCCTTTTGTCTTGTCTGTTAAAGTGCTGTAAATCGCAGGAAGCTTGCTCACGGAGAAGGTGAGTTGGAATAGCTCCTGACTTCCGGAGCTCTTCCTGCATCTTATTTTAGCTAGACAGTAAGAAGTAATTTTTCAGTGCGGTGCACATGAAATTAAGCATGCAACTGCTATTATTAATGGGGCCTGCATCTTACTCCCCCCTGCAGTAACATACACCCGTGTGGGAGGCTGAAGCCGTGCTCGGTGGTTCTACTCAAATTATAAAATCTGTAATCTGTCCCTTGAGATAAACTCGTAATTCATTTTCTCAGGGTAGGAAAACGGAGCCTTCATCCTTGACATCTCACAGGGCTCGGGAGAACCTAGGGCTGGTGGTAAGCGGTTGAGTCTTAGGTGTTAGTTCTCAATTTATGTCCATGACATCAGAACACACTAAAAATGCCCATAACACTCTCTTTGTAATCTTGTTGATCAAATTCTGCACGTCACTTCGGTACATGGAGAATCGATACCGACTGTTTATTTATAAATTGACGAGAAAAGCTTTTCCATGCTGCTTTAGCTATGCATCTCAGGAACAGAGGTGACGCTGCCTCTCCTGGCATAGAACAGTTTGCTTCTTTGATGCCTGAATTTTACCCAGAAATTTTTTTCCTTACTCTCCACCTCCTCTATCCAGGACTGGAAACCATTAATGCCAAGTAAATATTTATGGTGATCATGCCTATTCTCACACTATCCCAATTGGTCCAGTTCTGGATAGTTTATTATTTAAGTAGGGGAGATCTCGACCAGTTATAGTGGACAAATGACATTGAATTATTATTATTTTTTTTTAAAGGGAAAGCCAAGATGTGGTAGTCTTTAAAGTCTTCAAGAGCAAGAAACCAATGAAAGTATCTGGCACATTTTAAAAAAAAAAAAAAAAAAAAAAACCACTGTCAGTACAGGCGTGAAGTTACCTCCCGTGGCTTAAAGAGGAACTCGCTTGCATCCCATTGGGCACTTCTGCCTGTTTCCCTTTGTGAGCTGACTGTGGCTGGAAGCCCACAGGTGAAAGCCATTACTTCAGCTAGGAACTTGGGTAACTCTCCCAGCTGAATCCCGCGGGAAGCTTAACTGTCTTGGCTCTTGGAGCAGAATCACAGCTAAGAAGGCCAATGTTACTATTAATGTTGCCCATGGCGAAATTCCTTCTTTTCATTCTGTTTTGTTCTCTACCTGCTCCAATCTGACAGTAGGTATGACCAACACAGGCTTCGTAAACAGACAAAAGATGCCAGACAAAACAGGTATTGCTAACTCAAATAATGTGTTTGCCTATGGTGATCTTTAATCCCTCATAGGATTTTTTCTTTCTATCTTCTCTATTTTCTTTTGTGAGAATTTAAACTTCTGAATATGCTGAACCTTGGAGTAATAAGATTCTCATGGGTCCTTTCAGCTACCATTGATTTTTACAGTCATTCAGTTCAGTTTTTTCTGGTCTTGATAAATGGTCCTACTTGGGTCTGGGTTTTGGATACCATTCCATTTTGTACACAAAATGGACGTTTGTACGTTCTGTTCTGCACATTTTGAACTTTTGCTAGGCACGAAGATCATATGTAGAACTTCAAACAGGGCACTTAGCACGATGCCCATACTGTGTGCCGTAAACTATGCCATGGCTGCCCTGCTTCCAGAGACAAGCAGGCCAGGGTCAAGCTGGCCAGAGAGAAGCTAAGAGCAAGCTAGCCCATCTATTGCCCTCTGTCTCTAACTCTTCCAGCACGTACCAACACCACCGCTCTATGAAAACCAAAAGCCATTAGTTTCTTGTACATCCTGTTTTGATGGACAAGAAAAACTATCTAAAAAGAAAAATAAATTACCACACATTAGAATATCCTGTGTAGTCCGGGCCACATTAGTAGACAGCTGCAGAAAAACACAATATTTAAAATAAGTTAACAAAACAACAGTCCCTTGGGGCCTTTTACGCCTGTCTAAGGCTGTACAACAAAGTATCTCCCGGGCTCAGTTTTCCGTAAACATAAAGTTACTTAGTTCCCAAGGACACCACGAGTGTATTTTTTTTTTTTACCCACTCTGAGCACTTTCTTTATTGAAGGTCTGTGCAACGGTGCAGCGGAAATTATGCGACATCTTTCCTCAAAGAGAGCTGTATTAACGTGCCAATGCCCTTTATTTAATGCACTTTAGAATTCTGACGCGCCTTTTAAAAAGTATGAGTTGCGTTGGGAAAGTCTTATCCCTGTTCTGCATAAGCGGAAATGTGCTATTTCGGTAAGGGTAGTGCTGGAGCTGGGCTTCAGCATAAGGGTGTCTCTATAGTACAGATGTCCGAAGACACTGGATGCCCAAATCAACCAGCTAGAAATGTTAATTCTGCCAAAATTAGGCAGGGGAACTTCAATGACTCATTTAAGAAAACCGAGAAACTAAAAATCTCTTAAAAACTAGACAGAATAGTTAGAAATCATCCAAAGTCAGCTTGGAGAATAGTTGTTTGCTTGCAGTCTGTTGCTCTATCACATACAATCGCTCTGTATGTCTCTCATGACTTCATACAGAGTTTTCAAAAGTTGCTGGCAATACTATAGTTCTAGTTCGCGGATCAAATCAATTTTCCCTTCTTCTCCACCATGCAGCCACCCGCCTGTCTTTGGAAGCTCCTTGCTTTGGACCTCTTCCCATTCCAATCAGCGTGTCCTTTTAAAAGTGTTTCATTAAGGCTGAAGTTCCAAGGACATCACTTTCCCCTTTGAATAAAATGTGCCTTCGGATTTGAATGCAGACTGCCTGTGCCCTCACTGTACAAGCAAGACAATGGGAACTACACCCAGCGCGCTCCGACAAAATTGGTGTGAGTCTCCTGGAAATATGTAGTAACAGGTGCGGCCGGAGAGGCTGGCAAAGCGCGCCAGCTCCTAACAATTACTAATAAGGAAGGAAATAAGCGTTAGGTATGCGTTATCAAAATATTTCATGCAATTTTTCTACTAAAAACTACCGCAACTCCATCTACTAGCCATTTCTACAGCGTTCAAATCGATCATAATTTAAAAAAAAAAAACCATCAGACTCTATCATTCCCAATTTAGACATGCCTTTGTCTGTCTTAATGAAATTTGCATATGGATACTTGTTTTATAGGAAATTATAGGAGAAAAATATACCTAATTTTCACCCAAATCTTTGAAAATATCTGCGCCATCAATCAAATCAGTAGAAGAGTCTTCTCTCTTTACATCTGATAAGCGCAAGGTCACATTTATTGCATACACACCATATCCTAAAGGAATTTCAGTTGTAATAAACGGCTAGGCATGCATACACGCCTCTCTTTTTTAATAAAGGGAACATTTGCCAAATTTTGGAGTTGCTTTGAATCAGGGTTCTTCAGCCTTAGGAAAGGCTCACATGCCCTTTGCAGGAGAGTTCTGCGAATGCCCTTTGTCGTTGTTGAAGACGCTTAATTTTTAATTTGCTTTCACATAATCTGAAATATATATATATATATACTTAGAAATTTGATAACTTAATGCCATTTGCAACATTTCTGTCATTTTTGTATACAACTGCAAAAGAAAATAGCTCTTTTGTAATAAAAGATGATCATGCTGTATTACTGTATGCTACAGTCTAATACCTTTTCCTTAGGCCTTTGGCTTCTAAATACCAACTTAGCTTACGATTTTTGATGCATCAAAACTCCAAATACTAAATTTTCTGTAGACGAGAGGATGGGTGCATTATAGAAATAAAGAAATATAAACAAACCTGGAATCAATGTGTTTTTCTTAGAGAGTGCAAAGCGCAAATAAGTGCGTGAAATACAGCAGAAGAATCAGCGAAGGGGAAGCAGGGGAGAAAAGGAGCAAACAGAATGAAAAAAAAAAAACCTTATACCTTTAAGTGAAGATGCATAAGGGCCTTGCATCCAAGTGAATGAATTTAATTAACTGCGTGGAAATGTAAAGACATGTTTGCTGGAAGGGAGCTCTAACTTGCCACACTTTACAGGATGTCTCAAGATTAAGGTTGAGAAAACTTGAAAATGACACGGGCCCAGATATCACTGATGCTCCGAAGTAACAAAATAACCATCTGAGAGGAAGTGATTCTCATCTTACTTTGATGGGAGGGAGCAAACTGCCACACAGTTGCTTCATTTCTATCTGGTCATAAAAAAACCCTCACCGCTCTCTACCACTAAACGTTCCTATTGGATTTCAGGGCTGAGTTTTAGGTAAACCTAGGGTGGAGCCGGCTACAACGAGCAGGGGCTTGCCTAACAGTCGCTTTAGGCCAGTGGCCTGTTCGGCTTAGGAGAAACCAGAAATTAAAAGGTGTTTTACTTTTAAAACCTCGGAGGTTATAGCAACAGCATGAAGGTGACTGCAGAGTCCATGTGTCTGCATCTGTGAATACGCATGTGGTCTCTTCATACATGTGTGAGAGAGAGGGATTAATGAGACAGAAGACAGGAAGAGAGAAGAGAGAAAAAAAAAAAGGGTTGTCAGCATGAATGAAACCGAAGAAAGATTTCTCTAAGGAACATATATTTCACATATTAAAGAACATATGTGAAGCTATATAAATGGAAGTTGAGTACTGCCAGCCATGGAACTGAAAACACACACATATTGTGTATACATGTGTATGTTCTGAGATTTTCTTTTTGTTAGTAGTTCTTTTGGAATGGAAGGGAAAAGGAATCAAGTGCCATTTAACCAGCTATTCCGTTGGATTCGCAACCCCTCCCAGCTCTCCTGACTACGCCAATTACCCTTGCTTAGTTCTTCATTACCCATGCCGGTTGACCTGCTTCTAGTCATAATAAGGTTAATCATAATGAAATGAAATATTTGATTTTATTAATTTCTTTTCTAGGATGACTCCAGAATTCGTACCAACGCTGGGACAACGGGTAATCTGGTTCATCTGCTAAAGTTTGCTCCCTCTGCTGTCGTCTCTATGGGAATGGCAAAATTACTGGCTCATGCATAAACAAGAACTATTAGTATTGTTTCTCAGTAACACACACACACACACACACACACACACACACACACACACACACTTAGACAATCAGAGCTTGTGCGTTTCAATCCAGCCACCCTCTGCCATTGCTGTAGATACTGATGGCAGCATGCTTCCTACACAGGGTGCCTTGGCTACTGCAGGAACAGGAAAGTTATCGTTGGGAGGTGTAGTGGAAATGCTACTGTTAAGGCTTAGACACCTTGTCTCCACCTCACCAGCCTAGGTCACCTCTGCTCCCTGCTGATATCCACTGTGCTTCCGAAGGTGAGGACGGCTTTACACCACGAGTATTTCGGAGAAAGCAATTTAGTACAAACAGATATTTTACATTTGGTTCTGGAGACTCAAAGGGCATGCAATGAGTTCATGGAAGTAGAGAAAAATTAGAATATTTATGCAAAGACAAGAACTAAATAAATACGGCTAAGAAGAAAAAGCTAACTTTGAAATAAAGATATTTAGGGGGTAGAGGAAAAGAGAGAGAGAGAAAGAGAGAGAGGTCCTGAAAATGGTCTACATAAAATTGAATCTAAAAGGCATTCTGTTTAATCACAAAGCTAGTTCAATAGCTAATGTTCTAAGAATATTTTGTCATATATACAAATCTAGACACCAGGAGAGAGCTCACAATTATGATATTTAAGTAAATAGACAGATTAGTAAACTAACATAAAATGTGTCTCTTGTCTTCAAGTTTGGAAAAAAAACTGCCCTTTTTCTCTGTCCAAAATTGTTTCTTGCTGTTTATGAAAAGATGAAGGGAGCTGAATCTTAGCTTTTCATTTGGAGTCATAAAGAAAATAAAAGCAAATGGGGAGGAAGAAAGGAAGGGAGAACATAGATGGAAAAGGTGGTTTTTTTTTTGTGTAAACATTTTAAATCTTGTAGCAAAGCTTACTAACATTCTTAATCATGTGACCTAAAATTCAATTTCCTTCCTCCTTGATGACTCAGAAAAAAACAGCCTCTATCAGAAAAGATAAGGGAATGAAAGAAACAAATCTATAAAACTCAAAATAAAGGGGAATTAAACTTTATTTAATGTCAGTCTACTCAAATTTGATGTTTTTATGCCTTTTATTAAATTTTGATGTTTTTATGCCCTCCACATAGATGCCTGACATTGGCATTTATGGACTTCTTTTGGTATCAAAATACATCCTGTTGCCTTTCAAATTTTGTAGATCTTACTTGTGTCTTCAAAAAAATTTTTCATTTTGGCTAATAGGGTTAAAAAAACAAATACAAACAACAATAACAAAAACAAAAACAAAAAAAGTAAATTGTGATAGCAATTAGGCTTCTCAGTGAGCATGCTCAGTGGGTCTTTCCTGGTTGCTAGGCAACCAACAGAAGGTGTGTGGCATAGAAGGGCCCAATGTAAAAAAATACAAGCACCTTTGACATGAATCTCACCTGATACACAAAACCATGCTTATTTATAGAATTTAATGTGGGATAACCATTGGTGAGGTTTTTTCTGTCTTTTTTTTGTTTTGTTTTTTTTTTTGGTTCCTTTCCTACATTTGAGGGGAAGGGTCAGCGGGGATGGGGCAGGGGTGTAAAGGGTGAAGTCTAGTGTCCCAGGTCTTAAGAGCCACGGGGTGGAGCTTCCAGCAACAGCCTTGCGTTTGAATTGAGTTGCAGCTTTACAGTGTGTGCGTGCGGCAGTTTATTTTCCATTTTGGTGGCGGTAGTTAGGTCTTAACCACCGCACGTGGGCTGCTCAATATGTCACGGCACCGTTCCAATCCTACCCGGGATCAGGGTTACAGCGCACATCGGGAATTTAAGCCTTTCAAATGAATCCATTTTCACATACTCGAGTCATAGAACAGAAAAATTCCAGCTAAACCACATTGTTAAATTAAAGGCTGCAGCCCCGTATTCAAGAGCTCGTTCGCACGCTCCAGGGTCCTGCTGAAGGCAGCGCCAACAGCGGGGCAGAGCGAGGCGGCAGGGCGAAAGGGGATCAAGTTCTAGAACCTGCACGAAACACTTGTCTTTGGCGAGCTCAGAGCCATCGCCCCCAGCACCTCTAAGTAGCACAGCTCTACCAAACACCTGGTTGGGTCCGCAGTGACAGCTCACTGTCTCTCCAGTGGTAACAATTTAGAGGCAGAGTGCTAAACAAGATATATACATGATGTCAAATATTGGCTGCGTACATCTAAGCCAATCACTTCTAAATAAATTAACCATGGCATTGCCTAATACGACCCACCTGCTTTCTTCCCTGCCTTGCTGCAGACCCTACCTGAACCCCCCTTTGATTAAATGTCAAAAGCCTGCCTTGTGCCTGCAGATTTCACTGAAGGCGGATACAGAAAGGTCCCTCCTGTGACTCTATAAAACTGAAATAAATTCCACTGGCATCTTGTAAATTTTTATTTTCTACAATGACTGCAGGCTCCATCTGCGGCCCAGCTGTTATTAGAACGGAAAGCGCTGGCCCTCCTGCATTACAAAACAGCATCGAACAGTAATTGCCAGTGGAAGAGATTAAGTGTAGACACTAAAAATGTTTACTCGCAATGAATATGCATAACGATGGGTAGGAAACAGCGCTGGAAGATTAAAAAGAGAGAAGGGTTTGTTTACAAGGCTGGGGAAAAAAAAAGAGTGGAATGTCAGTTGGCCCGGAGCCTGAAATAGGAACGAAAAACCTTTGGGCAAGGCATTAGGGAGAAAAACAGATGGTTTGTGAACCTTTTATTAGATAGAAAAATCATTAATCAAGCCCAGGCTGGAAATGGCAGGGTTTTTTTTTTTTTTTTTTTTTGTAGTTCATATTTTAGTTTATTTTTTCTTAAAGTGACAGTATACTTTTTTGTTTTTGTTTGTTTTTTTTTTTAAATCATCAACTATGAATATCAGTCTATAGTCACCGCTTTGCAGACTACCAGCATAAAGCCCGCTTCACTTGGGGGGAATGTCAGAACTGGTTTGTTCGACCCTAGAAAATTCCTTTAAAGGGTTTCACATTTCAGCACCTGTTCTGACTATATAGCAATTAAAAAAAAAAAACAGGCAAACTAAACCGTACAGCGTGGGGGATATATCTATTTTTCCATTCATGAGTTCATGAGACACTTCTTTGCTTTTGGAAATTAAGAAAGAAAATCAAGACAAGGATTCTTCTTTTTTTTTTTTTTTTGCATGTAAGGCCTTGTGGAGTAGAATGATTCATATACATTTAAAAAGCACGTAGAACAAATAAGTACAAGTTGATTCATCTCCAGAGAGAGAATACACGCTGTGTCTTTGGGAAAAGCCATCCAGAGGGTGGACAGACCACAATTGAAATTGTAACACTCCCACAAAACGAAACCATGCCCGTTGGGATTGAATAGCTTGTGTTTTACATTTTTTGTTGTGGATCTCTTTGGGGGGGACAGGGAGGGAATATTGTGGAGAACAGCAATATCCTGATTAATGATGCAAAGCCCATCATTTGCTCTTAGCCAGTTTGCAAACCCTAGGAAATGCCCTAGGCCGGGGGCATTACTGCTGTCACAGTGAATGAGTGCAACATCCAAGCTCTTCCACACCCACGTGCCGTGGGTACAGAAATATATACCTTTTGATGCACATGACTTAAGTAACACACACATTTTTTGTTGTTGTTGTTGTTCAACTGTGTGTGTAAGATTAAAAAATGATTACTGTTCCAATGGGCTGACATCAAGAATGGAAGCCAGGGTGAGGAATATCAAAATGAAAATGTAATCTTGATAGCTTGGTCCCAGTCTCTTGCCATGATCTGCTGTATGCTTGGTGCTCTAAGTCATGGGGAGCCACCTTTCAGTTTGACTGTACAAGGTGGCTGTCCCTTCTGAGTGCATTCCGAAGTGGGATGGGGACACTGTGTCTGGTTAGTTCTCCTATGAACCAAAGTGTTACAGGCAGGCCATGCTACCATGGGCTGAGGGTGGCAAGCAATTTCTTTTCAGGAAATTTGAAAGTACATGGAAAATACCTTGTTTGGGCCCTTACTCATCTCCTGTCTCCTGGGAAGTGTTTTTAAAACAGGTTCACTTGCTGGTAGATATCAGCAATTCATAGGAAGCCATTCTTGGTAAAAGTGCTTTTAGGCAATCCGGTAGTTCCCACGACTTTCTTCCCACCAGAGAAATGGTAGATGTGAACACCAGACACCCCCACCAAGTCCTTGTCACCTGACCCTCCTGTAATCTACACCTGTCCTCTACCTTGAGTTGAAACAGCCACAGTAAGATAAAAATGAGGTTTATTAAGTACAAGTGTCTGGGTGACGTCATTACTCCTCTTGGAAGACCCCTCTCCCAGACACCCAAGCTCCTTTCTTCCTCTTTCCTCCCCTTCCTATTCTTCATGAATTTGGAGTTAATGCCACGGAGGAAGGAAAGACAGAGAAGGTTAGCAGCCGGCTCTGCAGGCCCCTAAGCCTTCACAATCCCCTTCTTCATCTCAGTCAGGTTTATTTTTTATTTTTACTTATTATCTTTTGAAACAGAGCCTTACTCTGTAGCCTAGGCTGGCCCCAAACTCACTACATAGCCAAGGATGGCACTGACCTCCTAGCAATCCTCCTGTCTCAGCTTCCTAAGTATTGGGATTACATGTGTGAGCCATCAAGCCAGGCTGTGGTCTGACTTATTGAAACAGACATTCCAAAATGTGGCTGGTACTCTCCTTTAAAAACACTTACAGCATGGTTAACGTTTTTTGTTTTCTGACATTCTTTCTCCAAAGAGATGCTTAAAGGGGGGGAAAAAGAGTTTCCTGCCACAAAAATGACATTAATATTTCGTAAATCAAGAACTAAGATAATGTTTTGGCTGCTACCAAGACGTTTACCTTATGTCGTTTATCTAAATGCTTTTTGATTAAAACATGACACAATTTTTGGACAGGCTTTCACCGGAAAAGATAATTCCAAGAACATCCTTGTTTCAGAGCCGAAAATTCTTTAATATATTCTGCAGCAGAATTCACTGTGGAGTATGCGGACTTTCGACTCATTGAAAAAAGACTTCCCAAATGATAAATCCCCTCTAGCGATCACTTTCGTGTATTCAATCAAATCACATGCTAAAGTCAAGGAGAAGCCTTCAAATTAAAAGCCTGTCCATGTGCTTGTACAGTGTCAAGTCACTGCAAGGTTAATAAAGCTTTATAAAGAAAAATTTTTCAACACTGGCCTGCTATGAAACTTTATTTATCCAAATAGTTGTTTTTTTGTTTTAAAAAGGCAAAAATATTCCCCTGTCCATTTTTTTTCTTTGTCTTTTAAAACCTAAAAATTTTCCATCCACAGATTCAGAGGAAAGAAAACCATTTGTGGAGCAGTAATTTCAAGTTGTTGAGGGGAATAAGAGTTGTAAAAAATGATAATAATAAAGGACATCCTGGTTCTTCTATACACCATTCAACTGTGAATGGAAGAGTAGAATTAAGGCCAAGCTGCCTCTCTGGGGAATTGTGAGGACCGGCTTCACTTCTGACTGTGTGGCTCATGGGGGAGCTGCCTGTGGAGTGCTCTGGTGTCGCAGTAATGGTTTGGGGATGAACTATGGGCAGCAGGAGAGTCTCTTGAAGGGATACAAGAGCTGGAAACTGGCTGAGGGTGGAGGACCAGGGTTGGCCACCCAAGGAATAAGTGCTAGGTTTAGATTGACTTGTTTGTGAGGCCCGGACAGCGTGTCTCAATGATAAAGGGTGATCATTTATTTTTCCTTATATTTATGCAGTTTATAAAAGATAGACTTCATCATAACACCTGAATGAGTCAGGTGCTTTAGCAAGGTCATGTTCCCTGGAAAGAGTGAGAAACCATCGAGGTGAGAATTGAGCGTACTTTGATGGAGAGCCGGATAGACGGGCACACAGCAGCCTTTACCTTCTGTTGTGGGATGTTTTACTCCTTTGGCTTTTTGGGGGCTCACCACCCAGCCCCCAGATAAATCACACAGAGGCATATTCTTAGGAATGCCTGGCCTTAGAAAAGTTTGTTTTTAGCCAGCTTTTCTTATCTTTTAACCCATCTACCCTTTCCCTCTGGGCTTTTAACTTCCTTACTTCTGTATAGTTTACTTTCCTTCCTACTCCATGGCTGGCTGGGTGGCTGGGTGGCTGGTTCCTGACATCCTCCTCTCGTTGTTCTTTCCTTACTTTTTTATCCCTTCATGTTTTCTTTCTTTCTTTTCTTTTTTTTTAAAAATAGTCTCTGCCTGCTAGCCTCACCCATCCTTGCTCTTGCCTTGCTATTGGCCATTCATCTCTTTATTAGACCATCAGGTGTTTTAGACAGGCACAGTAACACAGCTTCGCAGAGTTAAACAAATGCAGCATAACCAAGAGTCACACACCTGGAAATAATATTCCCAACCCGCTTCAACTTAACAAGAGCTCGATGCTGTTAGATTGCACTTGTCGAAATGTTTTTATTGTGCAGGCAAGAGACTTTCAAGATAATCTAATTTGGATGCAACAGTTTTGTACTAATAAAAATCAAGGTAGAAATTAAAAGCACAAGTTTTCCATTCTTTTAATGAAAAAAAAAACCATTTGGAGTTGGCAATTTCCATTCTCAAGATCCATTCTATATGTTCTTGCTCTGTCACAAAGAAAAACGTGAATGAAGGAGGCATGACTAAGCAATTTCACTGAGGTTATAAAAGTGACTTTGGCTTGTTTGTTTGCTTAATTGTCAGAACATTTGAAGATGAAAAGATACAAAACATGTCAGAATATGATGAGGGAGGGCATTTGTCTTTCCGGGTCTCGAAGGACTGGCTGAAGGCTTTCTTAGCTGTGTGAAACCAACCTATGTTTGTAGATCTCTACTGGGTTTCTTTTTTTCGTTTGTTTGTTTCGGTTTTCAGCTATGGAGCTGGGCAGGGTCTCTTACTCAAAAGTTTAGAATACAAGACAAATGCTTCTGGATTCCTTACTATTCTTAGTGTGAATTGAAGACACATCCCTATGAGACGAGGACTGACTTGCAGGCTTGTCCAACCGTTGGCCTGAGAATGCACACAGGTGGCTAGGGAGAGCTGTGGGTGTTGCCTAGAACAAAATCCTATGCTTACTTAAAACATAAGTTATTTTTCTGTTTTTTGTTTTGTCTTGTTTGTCTTTTAACTCAACTAAGTAGTTCTGAAGGGTGAATCTTGTAGGACAGGAGTATTTCAGAGCCTCTTAATCAAGAGATCTTTCATGAGAATGTATTCAACTTTTATTCGTGAAGTTAGGTACTTAGGGTCTCTTTTGACCTTTGGCATGGAGTTGAAGTGGATATGAACTGATTAATTAATTAATTTTAATTTTAAATGACCTTGGTTTTGTAAGTGGGGATAAGAAGCCCACAGGGTCATAACTTGTCAAGAGTTCTGATGATTCTGGAAGTGCCCAAGTTCAGGGACTTTGTTTGGGGCTGTCTGTCAGTCACTGAGAGTGAGATCCACAGTATTAAAAGGGAACATGCCAGGAACATGCCTGAGCATCCACCACCATCGCAGCCATGGTAACTGCTGTTGGGCATGGTCTTACCTCCCTTACAGGAAAAGAACCATTGGCATAGATGAGTCTTAGAAGCCATCTCTATAGGACCTACTCATGTTCTCCCCGGCACATCTGTGACACACAAGAACACCCAGCTACAGTAGGATTAACCACCCTGCATTTTCCTTGGTCTGTACGTTTAGCGTTTAGCTCGGCGTGAGGATGCTTTCAATGCAAACACTCTGCCCTGGCTTTGGTTTTAAAGTTGGCAACACATTAAGAATTGTCTGTGTTTTAGAACACATGCAGATACAGGGGCCTTGGATTCACTGAATCAAAATCTAGGAGCAGCACCCAGGTATCTGCAATGTCATAAAGCTCTCTGAATCATTCCGATGCACACACAGACTCAAAACTACCACCTGATGTCGTCTCACAGACCCGACACGTGCAGCCTTGAAGATACGTGCAGTGTGAATTCGGTGGCGTTGGTTCCCCAGTTGAGCTTGGAACATCCGTGAAGTAAATGTTATGCCATTAGTTGGAAGGAATTAATAGGATTCGAGGAGTGCTCAGTTTATACTCTGAGAATAACTTAAAGACCCAATAATTTCAAGCTTTGGAGCAAGGGCATAGTTGTCAGAATATACATGAATATTTAACAGATACTGTGGGAATATCCAAAATGACTTTGCAATATGTCTAAACAGCTTTGCCCCGTCGGTTCCATTTGCTATTTTCTGGTCTCGGCATCTAGATTTGGCCGGTGCTTTCTGTACTAAACCCTCCCCCCCCATCTTCAAGGGTGGTTCTGTCCCTGAGGACTTACTTGAGTCTGGAGAAAGGCTGGGGCTGCGGAATGAACAGGCTCGTGGCCCTTTAAAAAACACTACGTGAACCTCCGGGTTGCAGCATTTTTCATTCACAAACTGCACGAGGCTGCAGTTCATTCCAAGAACAACTTGCAATTTTTTTTTTTTAAAAGTCTGTTTTTAAAATGGAAAAAAAAAAGTGGAATGATAGGGTCCTCTGGGGGTGTAGATCATCCCTGGGAATGACTTGGAATGAGTTTTCCTGATGAGTTATGGGCGCATGGACACATATCCTGTTTTCCTTCTCCATTCAGACAGATTTTCACATAGGGGCCTGTTTGCTCCAGCTCGTCCATTCGGTTTGCACTCCCTTTGCTGAAGCCTCTGGAAGGAAACATTGGCTCAGAGGTCCCATCCCAGGTGTGATGTGGGGCTCTGGAAAGACAGCTCTTGTCTGGGCGAACAGGCAAGCGGCTCCTCTTTCCTTTCTAAGGAATTCCAGAAGGAGAGAGAACTCCACTCTCCACCATCCCAGATGTTGTAAACCGGAAGGAAGTCTGAAACCTTTGAATTAAAATGCAATCCCCTGAAGTTTAGCTGAGCAAACCAAACACTCACAAAAGTGTCCTTGTGCAATAGGTCACGTGACTTCCTCAGTGAAGTGCATCCTGAGCTACGTGGCTCGGTCCCCAGCGAAATGGTGCACAGTACTGTAAATTTCGTAACAACTCACCGGCAGGACGCTGGGAGGAAAGCTCCGCTTCATGCGCTGTTGAGAGACTCATGTTCTGGAAACGCGCTTTAGTGTCGACTGTTTTTATAAGGTTCTTAAACTTTGTCGTTTTACTTAAAAATACAAAGAGCAGCCGGGCGGTGGTGGTGCACGCCTTTAATCCCAGCACTCGGGAGGCAGAGGCAGGCGGATCTTTGTGAGTTCGAGACCAGCCTGGTCTACAAGAGCTAGTTCCAGTGCAGGCTCCAAAGCTACAGAGAAACCCTGTCTCCAAAAAACAAACAAACAAACAAACAAAAAACAAAGAGCATTTCTACAAAAGTCCTTCTATATTCAAGTCTGTTAAAAGCTTCCACAAAGCAGTGTCTCTTATTCAGGAGACTAGTATTTTGAAGGATACATGTGGTAGGGGAAGGGATTCAACACTATCACCTTGTCCAAATGTAAGCTGATCATGCTGGGAGACGTAAATACCCACAGTTGAAAGCAGCAGAGAGGCAGGCTAACATCTCTTTAACAAGAAATCCTAGCCAGGGTTTATGGCCGTCTCCGATACTGGATTCTAAGATGTGCAGATCTCAGCTCTCCATCCCGTCTTCTGCTCACCCTTCACCTGTGTTTGTATAAACCGCAGCTCTGGCCAACATCTGTCTCGTGCATGTGTGATTACAAGCCGTTTTAGCAACTAGTAAAACTACAGGTGCCTGGGTTTGAATAGAACCGTTTCAAAAGAGGGGTTTGTGGGACTATTATGTTTTATGGCTGGCAGCGTTCCTGCCATGGACTGCCAGCTCATGGGTTAAATATACCGGTTGTACCCCCATCTGGTAGAATCTCCAAAAGCTGCTTGGAAATTGGGTTCTGAAACTTCGGTTCCATACCTTTGTGTGCAGTCATCGGTGTGCTGTGCATAGACAAGCCACACTGCTGTTTCCACAAGACACGGAACTAGACCAGGAATGCTGGGTGCTAAGGTCACGTGTGTATTGGCTTCCTTGCTTTCTGTGACTCTTTTATAGCATCATGGAGACCATGTTTACCATCTCATCACTCTGATAAAGAATGTTGGCGCAAGCTTCCATAGCCACTGGAGAATGTCTGTCTGTGTCCTATGATCACATCTTTCGTCATTGAAGTAAGGGTTCCGAGAATTATTCTGACTGTTGTTGAAATCCACTTTTTTACTCACGTAAACCTTTGAAGGGGTGATAGTCATGTTCAAAATACAAATGGCAGGGATGAGCATAACGGATTCACAGATTAATCAAATTCGATGGAAACCGAGTTTTCACTTTGAGAAGTGCTGTGTGAGGTACTGAGTGCAGCACACACGGTCGGGAGGGCGAGGAAAAATTCAATTACAGGTGTGACTTCACTGTGCGCTAATGGGAACAGTTCGAGCTGCTGTATTTAAGGCTCTGCTGGCATTTCTATTACGAATATAAGCATCATTTTGCAGGGATTTATTGTTTAGCCATAACAAATTCTAGACAGGATCATTTATGAACTTCTGGGGCTTGGCTCCCAAACCAGATAGTTTTTTTTTTTTTTAATTTACTTTCTTTAAACTAAAAGTGAGACTTTATGTGTTCTGGATGGTTGGAAACAAATTAATAGTGAGAATTGAGAAGGTTTTCTTTATTAAATAAAATGTGGCCACTTCATGGGTGCAATAGAGAGACTTTACTTAATTTCCTGGTGCTAGGGTCTCATTTGTCTTTTATCTGTAACAGTTTGATGATGCTTCTGAGGCAGAGATAGAATCTGGGATTGATGGCACCCCAAGCATGGTTATCCCCATATGCTTACTCAAATAAGAGGGAAAAAAAGCCTTTTATTTGCTAATAGCTTCAAAACAAGTAATAAAAAAGACAAACTTTCTAGAATATTGTAAAAAGAATTTGAGGCCAGTGCTATTTTTTGATGGTATTTTAAGCATGTCAAGCCACAGTTAAAACCCTCAAAATTAAGGTGTATATTGAATGTGCTTGGAAATCCGCCTGCCTCAACTTTTCCAATGTCCCTTTCTGTAAGATCCTGTTTGGAAATTAGCCTAGACTTTCCTTCTCAGTCATACTTGGCCTCCCTGCCTTTTGATCTTTTTCATTCAACCCGTCTTATCCATCTCTTCCCCATCCAAGTACCAGTACCTCTAAAATGCTTTTCTGATCTCCCGTATAGAAATGGCTTCCTGGGAGAATTGAAATCTATAGTGGTAGATTCTTTGTATTTTGATAAAAAATAAATCTTGCCTGAAGACCAGAGGCAAAGTTAAAGCCAGAGGTCAGGCAATGGTGACACACACCTCTAATACCAGGGTTTGGGAGACTGAGTCAGAGGGTTCAAGGCCACCCTGGGCTACAAAAAGTCAGTGCGGAAAGAGATCCCAATGGTGGTGTGGCTCACACCTTTAATCCCAGCACTAGAGGGAATATAAAATGGTAGTCTGCTTAGTTTGAGGTCGCCCAGCCTTGCTAGAGGTAAAACTTCTCCAGTGGTTTGACTGCCTTGCTTTTCTGGTTGAAAAAAAAATTTTTATTTATCAAAATTCAAATACCATACCCCTACAGAAAACATTTTTCTATTGCAACTCTTTTTGGTTTGTGTATCTTCTTCATGACTGACATACGAGCAAGGTGCACAGTAAGCGTCATTGAGAACATAAGTGAACGAGTGAACAGCAACTATTAGTGAAAACTCTGCCTGGTGACAGATACATGCCAGTATGACAGACAATATATTAGGGAGACTCCCTGTATCCCTGGGAGATCTTAGTATATCAAGGGGGTAAATAACATTTCAAGTAAAAGTACAGCAGAAGAAAAATTGGGTTGTCTTTGTAGGTCATTCTCCTCTCATTTATCAAGGCCAGAAACACCAGGCTGGCCTTGTTGAAAGCCATTTCCAGGGCAATGTGTTGGTCAGGGAGTACATATCTGACCCACGCCTTTCTTGGCCCAACATCAGTCATGTACAGCGCTCCACTAAAAGATATGTGATTCCAACTGTATCCATCTGTACTAGTCAGGGCTCTCCAGAGGAGCAACCGACGCCATGAATACATGCTCAAAGGATTTAGTAGACGGCCGTACAATACCGTCTGGGTAGTGCAATAATGACCACCTCATATCAGAGCGGTTGAGAACCTGGTAGCGTCTCCGTCCATGAGACTGACGCCTCAGCAGACCCCATGCAGAACTTGAGGCTGGAGGACTCAGGTTGGAAGACTGAAGAAGCTGTTTCTAACGGCAGCAAAGGACAACAGCGATAGAAACAAAGCAAATGAATTCTGGAACAGGACAGATGAACTCGACAAGAAGATACCAGGAAATAGCAAAAGCTTTTCCCTTGGAGCTCCTTATGACTGGGACACCACAGGAGGGTTTCAACTATTGGATCCTTCATGGGCTGGCAACCATCCTCCCCATATGTGGGAGAGAGCATCTCAACCCAGCGTTTGGAAGTCTTTGGTAACTCACAAAGGCAGCATTGGATGGCCAATGCCAAATCCTTGAAGAGATGCTGTGCCTCCCAGACAGCTCCTCCTTCCTTTCCTCCTACCTCTCCCACACGCCTTGTGCCAAGTTTCATGACTAACTTCTGCTTACCCTCTGTGTGGTCTGACCTCTCTGCCTCAATCTCTGTCTTCCAAAGAACTCTTACCGGCCCAGGTTCAGCTCCAGGAACCCATTTTCCAAGCCCCATCCTCTTCTAAGCTCAATTCTCTGAACCCATCCATGGAGAGGTCCTGCTTTCATTCACATCTTTGTCCATCCCTATGTCTCATACCCTTTGAACCGTGGCGAGTACACTGTGTTTTCAACTCTCTCAGCTTACCTTTCTTGGAAAACAGGAACCCACCCCATCATAGTTGTGTCTGTTTGTGTCTGGTGCCATCCCACACTCATTTCTATATTATACCTGATTGCCTTGTGATGTAGTAAAGCCCCCGTTCAGGTGTATAATATACCTTAATGAGAAGTGCGTTCCTAAGGATAAATAAATGAGCGCATAACTTCAGAGAACACTGGCTACCACTCATCAGCTAACAATATGCTTCAAGTTGATGCAACGTTCAACGGTAGACAGGTTTCAGAGAAGACTCTCTGTCATTGTTTTCATAACTCAAATACATTGATTAGTGAAGGAAAAAAATCTAGTTTTTTTGAAAGCTATTTTAACCTTTGTTTAATTTTAAGAGAGTCTGCTGTTGAATGGTCTCTATACTGCAAATAATAACAACTTTAATGCTGTTAGTTTTATTTAAGTTTGGAAACTCAGGTGGAACAAAATACCTGTTGAATAAATCGTCCTCCCTTATAATAATCTACCTTTCAGAAAAGGTTAGAAGAACTCTATTTATTTATTTTTATTAACCGTTTTTTTCTTTTAAAACAAACTCTCTTTGTAAAGAACAAAAGCAGGGTTGAACTTAACTTTTCAGGGTGTCTGGACTGTAAAAATTAAAGTAGGAACCAAGCTACCCAATGAAAGAAACAGGGAGTCTCTTTCATTTGGGGGAGAAACTTTCAAACACTGCACCCCTAGACATGCATTTATTTTTATATTTCATGCATTTTAAGAGCTGCTGTTGCAACTCTAGCACCTTAAACACTAATCCTTAAAGGTTTAGTTTTTTCCCCCCTAAGGCTAGGAATTTGAATTTTGGGTTGAGGAGTTGATTCTCAAGATATGAGTGCCCGCATATTTTGATATATAGACTCTTATTTTTTATAACTCGTTCTGCAGGCATTCTAGCCTTGTCTAATGTCAGAATTCTACGCCAGGCAATTGAATGCTTTCTGATCACCTGTCTCTGATTGGAGCTCTCAGATGTCATTGATGGCAAGGGGCGCCTACTGTAGACTGATCATTCTAGACATTCTGCATTACAACATTTGGCAGACGGACATGTGCTTATGACATGTTACAAACAGGCACCCCAAACCAAGAGCATGAAAAGGACCTCTGTAGACCAAACTGGTCAGGAGCAAACATCGTGATTTTCTCAATGCTGGTGTTTCTGAGTCACTAGCTTCCTCTTCTCCATGCTGTAAGTTTGGGGATTTCCTCCTTGGTAAACATAGTGATCTCTCACTTTAATTGATTTTTGTTCCCTTCTGAGCTTGGCAGTGAGCTGGAGGTAAGCACAGCTGCATGACTGCCGAGCCTGCTTCCAGATGCTGTGGCTCTAGACAGCAGCTCTTTCATCCTGCGCGCTCCAGCTGAAGCAGGAGGCCAGGCTCAGGACTACCTGTATACATTTCTTTAGCATCACCAGCCAGCTTTGCTGACAGATTCGCAGGGCTGCACGTGTTCAGATTCAAGAGGGACCCATTTCACCAGGGATACCCCGGGAAGCACAGCATGTTGGGAGTACCCTAAAGCTCTGCAAATGGGCCAGCTAGATCTGATTGAAAAGGTGGAATTATTTTGCGTATTGTCTATAAGGATGCTTTTCAGAGGAAATTTCAGGGGATATGATAGAAACACCCTGCTTGGTGCGATCCCAGATGGTACCTGCTCATAGCATGTTGTGGTTGAACATGGGAAAGGCAGCTACTTTGACTGGGGAAGTAGGTTTTAAGTTCCAAGAAATCTAAATGTAACTAGTCATGTGATTACCAAGGCCCCTTTGGAATGAAGAGCTCCATAGTAAACATGCAGTTTATATGTGCTAGGACAAATGTTAAGATTTATTAGATGGATTATGGCAGGAAAGAAGCAGAAGGGGAGAGAGAGAGAGAGAGAGAGAGAGAGAGAGAGAGAGAGAGAGAGAGAGAGAGAGAGAGAGAGAGAGAGAGAGAGAGAGACACACGGAGACAGCTAGAATGCAGGCTTGCTTACTTGTAGAGGAGGAGTGGGCGTGGCTCACTCTTAAAGTTACAGGAATCCATTACATGTGATGTCATGAGTTTTTTCTCAGTAGTCTCATATTCAACAGCCATCTTTTGTTTCCTCACTTGTAAACTCAATGTAATGAAACAATTAATCACACTACGGTTTGAAGAATTGCTTGTTAAAGGATGGGCCAGGTCTATCAATGGGTGATCTCAGTTTCCATGCTGGTCCTTAGTTTATGGACTAAATACACTATGTGGTTTTGTCCACAGTCCTCTTTCAGCATAACTGGGGTTTTTTAAGGAAGGGAAGTCATTCTTTTTCACTAAATGTGAATTAAGATGCAAATATTTCCATTGTGGCTAGGTTTCCTGCCACACTGGGTCACAGAAAGGTTAAGCTAGGAGAATTACAGGAAAAGAGGGTTGCAGTCTTGGTAAGTCCTTGTCCAAGCCTACATTGCTTGCAAACTTGGAGCAATGTGATTATTAATTTTTTTTAATTATTTCAAACATTTTGAAATAGTATTTAATAGATTTATTTCTCTTTTAAATGTCCAGACTATCTCTTTTTCTTTCACTTTCTTTTTCTTCCCTTCCAATCATTAATATGAGAAACAGGGAACAGTTGTGACCAGGCATTAGGAAAGACAAAAAAAAAAAAAATTCAAAAAAACCTGAAAACAAATGAACAAAAAAAACCAAAACAGGTTTAAGAAGTATTTTATTTTCAGGAGTTGGAAGCATTTTTCAGGAGTTGAGTACAAATACAAAGTGAATTGATTATTTCACAGACCTCTGGAACATTTGGCAGTGGCAGATACAGTTAGAAAATGAGACAACAGGAAGGAATGAAGGGTATACAAGCATTGGGGTTGACTCTCCAGTATCCATTCTGTACTTTCCAGCTCCAAGGGAAGTAACGATTAGGTTAAGGAGACTGAGCTTAGCTCAAAGTGTAGGATCCAGGCATGACAAGCTCAATGGAGGCCTGAGTCTCAGTAATCTTTCCTAAGGCAATACCTGGTTGTAGGAAGGACCAGAAACTGAGACTACCCAGACACAGACCCTGCAAAGGTTTGTTCCAACCATTGTAGATGGGATTGCCTGCCAGCACACACCCACTGCTTTTCACCAGGATACCCCTAGACAAATGTTAGCCAATCCAGGGGTCCTAAACCTTAGAAATCCCTCACCCCCACCTTTGTTGCTACAAAAACCCGACCCCGTCTGAGCTCAGGGCTCTCCAATCACTCCAATACATTGGACACATGGAGAGATGAGTTTGCAAACTTGTGTAAGAATAAAGGCTCTTTGCTTTTACATACTGGACTTGGTCTCCTGGTTGATGGGGGGGGCAGGGCAGGGCACTCCGTGATCTGGGCATAACAAAAGGATGGGCCAGGTTGGTCAATGGGTGATCTCAGTTTCCATGCCTGTCGTCAGACCACTGGTACAATGGAACATAAAGTGTCCTTCAGATTGAAGGCACAGATGTTGTCAGCAGACAAGAGGGCACACCTAGCCAAGCTCCCAGTTGGAAGTCAGGAACTGAGGTAAGCCCATCGCTCTGCAAGAGGCAAAAAGGAAAAGAGCCATTGCTGGCTCACTGCTGGAAGTCTTAGCTTTATGGGGCTCTGCAGGCCCTGGCAGAGGAGCTGATAAAAAACTCTTCCTCACAAGGAACTGAGCCAAGCCTTCTGATGATTGCGTTTGTTTGTCTGTCTCGCAAATCGTGAAAGAGCAGGAGAAAGAAAGTATCCTGAGATGGCCTGAGTGTGTCTAACTGTCATTCTCAGCAGCTAAAGACTGAGGAGCGGACCCAGGCTATTAAATCAAAAAGGAAAGGGAAGTTAAAAAAAAAAAAAAACCAAAAAACAATAGTGAGAAAGCAAGAAAACAGAAAAACAACACAAAACATGAAAGGAAATCTAATGTTGAACAAGATGATTAAAATCAATAACCAATAATTACTAAGAATTAACTTGGTAATACAGTGAAGGAGGAGGAGGCGGAAGAAGGGGTGAAGGAGGAGGTGGAAGAGGAAGAGGAAGAGGTGGAGGAGGAGGCAGAGGAGGCGGAGGAAGGGGTCGAGGAGGAGGCGGAGGAAGAGGTGGAGTAGGAGGCAGAGGAGGCGGAGGAAGGGGTGGAGGAGGAGGCGGAGGAAGGGGTGGAGGAGGAGGTGGAAGAGGAAGAGGAAGAGGTGGAGGAGGAGGCAGAGGAGGCGGAGGAAGGGGTGGAGGAGGAGGCGGAGGAAGGGGTGGAGGAGGAGGTGGAAGGGGAAGAGGACGAGGAGGAAGAAGAAAGGCTAAAGTGAGAATGCTTAGACTATCAAAAGACATCAACAAAAAGACTATATTTATCTAAGGGAAGGATAAGGAGTTGGAAAGCTGACTCAGTGGTTGAGAGCACTGGCTGCTACTGCAGAGGACCTGGATTTAGTTCCTACTTCCCACAAGGCAGCTGATAACTTCGTAGCTCTGTTCTAGGGAATCTGATGTCCTCCTTGGTCATCTTTGGATACCTGTGCACATACATACATGTGGACAAACACACATTCACACAAAATCAGTAAATCTTAAAAAAAAACCCAAAGACATAAGAGATAAAACAATGACAGCAAGATATGTAAAACTTAAGATATTTCTATTGAAAATTGTAACAAATGTTATAATATCTAGAACTATCTAAATCCAGATATACTTTAGATAAAACTAAGCAATAATTGAGGTTCCAGTACCAAAACTTTAAGAAACAAATCTATCACATCATATTGTCTTTATCTCAGAAAGTCATAATATGATGAAAACTTGTATTATTGTATAAAACATTTTAAGGAAAAGTTAAATAAATACAAATTAATTATCAAATACAATCACACATCTTAAATAAAGTAAACACCAAATTATTGTCCACTGGTATATTTTTAAAAGCCTAAACAAATAGTTTACATTAGAAACATGAAGATAATCTCTCACCAGAAATAAGATGATATCATTCACATTAGCTGATGAACAAGATATTATATATACAATTATTTTAAGGAATATAGAATAAGTGAATAAAATTTCTACAGTGATTTGTTATTTAAAAATAATAATCAAATGCAAACCAGAGAAAGTAAGAAAAAGAAGAAAATATTTCTGAGCATGGATCACAAAAAGCCTCAAGTAAACATCGTATATGTATCAAGTAACCCCTGGTTGGTTAGGATAAACACAAAAATAGCCGTGTGCTACCAATAAGCTTCAGAATTTTACTTATAGTCTTAGTCAGTACCATACAATAAGTAGAGGAAGAAGGTTTTGGGATCAGAAGGAAGAGAGGACAGTGTTGGAGGAGGGAGAGGGAAAGGATGAAGTGTGGGAGAAGAGAGGGAGAGGGGATACATTAGAGAGGAACAGATTACTCTTATTTTAAGAATATTAATTGGGACACACTGGTGCAGGCAAGCCTGGGTCAGAAGACAGCCAGAGGCTGCAGAGGCCTGGTGAGGGCAGGAGTGGGCACCACTACCATGAACGAATATGTGGTGGAGAGATGGGAGAGAAAGAGATTCTGAGTGGTTTGCGCACTAAGAAGAGACACAGAATTGGAAGAGTAGCCTCACACACATGTGAGGCCTTCACTGCCACCCGAGGCCATGGTGATATCTGGACCCAAGCTGCCACTGAAAGCCATGTCCGGCTCCATGGACCTTCTGCAGCAAGGATCTGGGTCCATATTGATGGCCTGTGTTACCTTCAAGGACCATGTGGATCTCCTTGATCTGGGCTGCTACTTGAGGTGATGATGATATCTGAGTCCTGCGATGAGCTGGACCACAGGCCACACCACACAAGGGTCCCAGTGGTGATGTGGATGCAGGAGAGCTGGCCCCACCCTTGCCTGGGCAGCATGGGTCAGCTGGCCCTGGGCATGGGTGTGGGAGAGCTGGCCTGATGAATGATGTGGGCATGAGAGAGTGGTCCCGACCCTTGCCAGCCATGGCACCTGGGAGAGGTGGTCCCACCCCTCATCTGGACGGTGTGGAAGAACTGGCCCTGGTGGCATGGGTGGGGGAGGACTGGAGGGCTGAGCAACTCAGCTACCACCCAGGCCTAGAGCCAGTATCAACCCAATATCTACCCCAGCGATGATGTGTTGGAATGCATGAAGAAGGGATTGGACTTGCAGAACTGAAGCTGCAGGATCTCCATGACTCAGGGCAACAGAAGGACATCCGAGAGGAGTCTTGGTATTGATGGTGTAGCAGAAGCCACAGGCCTTGAACCTGAGCAATGACTCATGGCAATGAATGCTTGCAAGTAAAGCTGGTTGGACGAAAGCTATACTGTGTGACACACCATGTCTTCCATGGCGAGAACTCTGTTTCTCTGTGTGGGAGATTACAAGGGTGAGGGCAGATGTGGAAGGCTGAGAAATGAGTAGGTATATGATATGAAATTCACAAGGAATCAAGAAAAACTAGAAGAAAAGAATATTACTTGTTCTGTGAGAAAAAGAAAAGCCCCAATACTTCATAGACAAGTTATTAGAACTAACAGGAACATTCTAGAAAGGCTGACAAATAAGAAAATCAAACTCCAAACCATTAATACTCAACAATTGAATCGGGCTTCTCTTCACATGAAATAAAGAAGCCGAACCTAACTGCTAACTAGATAATGTTTCAAGCAGTCACAGATGCTGAGGTAAGTACAAATTCACTTGAGTAAAGACGCATAGTAAGGATCTTGGTAGAAAGCCTAAAATGTTAAAAAGTGATGATAAAAATTAGAATAGGAAGATAAAACGTGATCTTGGATGGGGAAAGTTCACATCACTAAGATATTAATCCTTAACTCCATAGTTAGTATCTTTATTGCTGAACCTTTCAATCCAATACCAAACTCACATGGCTCAAAAAATGTTTGTGGAGCCCAAGCATTCAGGAAAATGCGTGAATTCTGAAGTATATCATGGGAGAAACAGCTCGACAGTTTCATAAACCAATGTAGGACTATTAGTTTTTCATTTTCCATCAGATTAGGCTCCTAATGGCATCACTGCTTAGCACGTAGCCACGTGCTGTAGGGGAGGAGATTAAAAACCCAAAAGTAAGAGATAAAACATTTTTTGGATAAATTATTTATCTTTGTTATATAGACACTTTCCTTAAAATTCCTCTACTGGCTGGTTTTGTGTGATCTGTTTTCTCAAGACAACTGAACGGCATGCTTGTCAGGGAGAACTGGTTAAATAACTCAGATTCCAAATACTAAATTCTAAGAATTCTTCATCTTTACCAGAAAGGAGGAAGCGCCATGACTATGTGCTTCAGGAAGATGCCCATGATATTTTGAAGGAACAGGGAATATTTACAAAGCAGCAGCACACAGAATGTCATCCAGAAATTCACGTTTGTGTAGAAAATGAAGGGTTTGTAGAACGCGCAAGCGATCGTTGTGGGATTGGATTGCAGCTGATTTCCTGCTTTCTGTGTCTTTCATCGTCATCTTGAGGACAGGAAGAATAGACCGAAAGTCAGTTTGAGCCACTGGATCTAGCGTGTAAACATCAGAAGCCCCTCAGCTCCAGTCTCAGAATGTGGGAGGGATGGAACAGCTATAGGTGGCATTTTGTTTGGTTTGGGTTTTCTTGCCTGCTGCAAAGACTATGAGGTTATTTAAGGAGTGGGGCTGGAAGTGGCTGCCCTATAATGCCTTCGGAGATAACACCAGCATGTCACAATTCACACGCTACCTTCCGACACACCATTGGAAACCTCCACAAATCCAGACTAATTCTGGAGATTATCATTTTCTTTTCTGATAAGGGAACCAAAGCACCGAGAAGGAGTGACATGTTGACTACCATAGGCCTTGTGAAGTAATGCCAGCAGTTCCTCTGAGGAAATGCCGGAGTTTACCAACTTAATGTAGGGAATCTTATTATTTGATTAGTTGGAGCCCATTACAAGTCTGTGTGAATGACTGGGACTCTTGCAGCACTGCACTTAGGACAGAGATCACAACTGGTCAAAGTGACCTTGGAATGCTGGGCTACAGATGAGACGTCTGTGTTACACTCATACATCCAAGCTCAAGGGACATCTCGGGGGCGGGGAGGAGGGGGCAGAAAGACGATGAGAACCAGAGGGTGACAAAGAGTGATATAAATATTATCCTCTAGACATGACAGCGTCTATGGTTCCCCAATGCACGATCAAGGCAGTCAACATCACAGTGTAGATAGAGGAGTGAGTCATGGTGTCTCTCCGGTTAGCTGAGGAGTTTGGTGCAGATGGTGGCTGTGGAGGGAGTGAGAATCTGTTTTTTTTCCAGGGCTGTTACCACTGGTATGTTATCCATTCTATTCCAGTGGATATGGACAACATTAAACATTCTATTCCAGTGGCAGCCATATATATATCTATATCTATCTATACACACACACACACACACACACACATATATCCTATATATTCTCTGGATATGGACAACACTAATTATGTTATTCTAATTTATTCTAATTGCTCTACACCCCTGTGGATATGCACAACACTAAATGTACTTAATAAAATAAAATAAAAAGATAAGGCTATGAAGTCAAGAGTGAGATGTGGGAAGCCATCCAGGAAAAGTTTGTGGTAGAAAGGGGAGTGGGGAATGATATAATCGAAACACATTTGATACATATAGGAAGTTACCAAAGAGTAACATTTTGAAAATGAGTCACCCACCAGGAGACTCCTTGTGTCTGCAGTCCCGTGACATTTCTCTAGTTTTTTTAGATTGCATCCATCAAGCAGATATTGAAAGAGATGATGGATTAGTAATGGATGGAGTGGCTGCTTGTGTTCTGAGACCAGAACAAGTTCCATATGCTCCGAGGAGTAGCGATCCTTCCATAGTCTATCAAAAATATGGAAATGCCACAGGGCAGTCGGTGGAGTCTCTGAGTCTCAAGAACACGTACTTGTAGGAATGGCGGTGCACAGGTATAGTTTCAACCCCACAGGATGAGGCAGGAACATCCGAGGTTCGAGGCTAGCCTGGAGAACATCGTCAGGTCCTGCCTCCAAATGTTATAAAGAGCTCGAGGTGTAGCCGGGTGGTAGGTAGATCATGCATCTGGTTTGTGTGAAGCTCTGAGGTCAAAGAGAAAAACAGAAAAAAAAACCCAAAAAACAAAAATATGCATTGTTCGTACACGGTATTCCATCTCTCCACCTCTTTACTTCTGCCCATCACATAGCTCTGGATCCCATTAGCCTCTGACTCTAGCGCTAGGTATTATCAAAGGGGTATTGTCTCCTAGAGGGGGGAACAACATGACCTGCCTGTGGACAAGCAGGCTGAAGCTCTGACCTGACAAAAATCATGGACTCTCTCTGGGTTGCCTTTCAGACTTTTCTGTGCATACTTTTGGCTCTTACTCTTTCCCTAAGGTGTCTAAGAGGTTCCTAATGATAGGTGGTAGATTGTAAAAACCATACAACATTTTAATGATTACATGAAAGAAAAAGTTGCTGGCTTTGGGCATCATTTGTCCTGAGTAGTCATTGCTTCAATCATCGGGCTGTTGGAAATATTGGGGTTCCGGAAGATTGTTCATTGCCACAAAGCCACCGTTTGACCTCTGGTTTCTAACCGGAGGGTCCAGGGCTCCTGAGGACCCAGTCAGTAACTAGCTGAAAATGCTTTTTTATTTCTGTAATTACAACAAGTAAATTCTAGTCACACACACCCCGAAACAGAGTGTGCCTGGCAATACCGTCTTTCTCCTGCCCCTCTTGTCTGAATCCAGAAGTGTGTGTTTCAATGGAAGTGGCTGAGGGTGAGAGGAAGGTGAGGGACGTTCAGCCAAGAGCCAGCTCTGTCAGGAGCCTAGCTGACTCCAAACAGCCACGCTTCCTCACGAATCTGCGGTCGCCACTCCACCTTGAGAACGGCACTGCTGCTTTCTCTTCCTCCACTTCTGCATGAAATATCGGACAGAAAAATCGATGTGAGGCACTCCCACCAGCTTGTCAAACCTGAGCAGTTTGGTTTTGCGGGTTTCAGAAATGAAGTCTTTCAAAGGTGGACCCTGCCCGCATACTCATCCTGTAGCTCATTTTCCTGTTTCCTTCTCTGGCAACAGCCGCTAACCCAATGTGAGGAGCCTGCAAAGAGGATCCCATCGCCTTTAGAAGTACTCAGAAATGACGTGCAGCGCCCCCTTTTTGCATGGTGCCAACATTACATGAAGGGTTGTACCTTTTATGTATTATACTATGCTTTTTCTTTCATTGTTTAAAATTGTCTTTGAGGGCTGGAGAGACAGCTCAGTGGTTAAGAGCATTGCCTGCTCTTCCAAGGGTCCTAAGTTCAATTCCCGGCAACCACATGGTGGCTCACAACCATCTGTAATGAGGTCTGGTGCCCTCTTCTGGCCTGCAGACATACACACAGACAGAATATTGTATACATAATAAATAATTATTTTTTAAAAATTGTCTTTGAAATGTAGTTACATTTGGCAATATGGCACACTAGAATATTTGCTATCAAAGTTATGATAACTTTTTGTCGACATGCACCAAATTCTCGGTGGGTGACAGCAAGTGAGATTACTGGGCACCCAACTGCTGTGTGTAGCCCCCTTGTGCCTTTCTGGGATACCCACGTTTCTAGGATGTTTCAAATAGAGTTTTCCTGCAACTTGACTAGATAATACCTTTTTTATTTTTTTCCTCAAAATGATTTCAACAAATCCTAAATGTTACCGTTACTTCACTTATGTGCCTGACTATTTTACATATCTGGTTGGTTTAATTTGCATATCAAGAATCAAGAATTCTGAGTTTGACGGGCTTATTATTTTTCTGTAGGTGTTGACCAGAAAGATTATTTATTCAGCAAACTGCTGACCATTTGACAATGGGCTGTCTCTTTGAAATGATCTTTAGGACTCCGCTGCACGTTCTAAGTGCACTATTTGGTTGCACTTTCTTGGTTGTTATAATATTTAGCTTTTGTTTCATTTGTTCCTAATAATTTAAATTTTTAATAAAGTCAAAGTTCCAAGTCCAAGCTTTTATTTATGATTCGTGCTAGGGGGATTGTCTTGGCTGGGATTCTATAGCTGCAATGAAACACCATGACCAAAACGGAAGTTGGGTTTGTTCAGTTTTTATTTCAGCATTGCTGTTCATCACTGAAGAAAGTCAGGACCGGACCTTAAGCAGGGCTGGAACCTGGAGGCAGGAACTGATGCAGAGGCCATGGAGGGGCTTCCTTTCACTGGCTTGCTCAACCTATTTATTTATTTATTTATTTATTTATTTATTTATTTATTTATTATAGAACCCAGGACACCAGCCCAGCACCACCCACCTTGGGCTGGGCCCTCCCCCATTGATCACTAATTGAGAAAATGCCTTACAGCTGGGTCTCATGGAGGCATTTCCTCAGCTGAGGCTCCTTCCTCTCTGATGACTCTAGCTTGTGTCAAGTTGACTGGTTGGTTTTGAGAGATGTTTATTTTCAAGACAGTCTTTCCCTGTGTCTGTTTCTAGCTGTCTCAGAGATCACTTTGTAGACCAGGCTGACCTCGAACTCACAGAGACCTGCCTGCCTCTGCCTCCCGAGGGCTGGGATTAAAGATGTGCTCTACCATGCCCAGCAAGGGAGAGACTCTTCAATGTGAACAAGCCATACTGAACTGCGAATGTCAGCTAAGGGTGGCTCTCAAGGCAGCCCTAAGGTTTCAGTTCTCAACCTATGGGTCTCCACCCCCAAGGAGGGTTGACTATCAGGTAACCTGCATCTCAGATATTTATATATAATTCATTATAGTAGCAACATTACAGTTATGAAGCAGCAACGGAGTAATTTTATGGTTGGGGGCATAGTTGTTTCAATGTCATTGGCCCTTATAAGCTCATTAGAAGTGGCAGTTTTAGGAGGTGTGACTTTGTTGGGTTAGGTGTGGCCTTGTTGGAGGAAGTAGGTCACTGTGAGGGCAGGCTTTGAGGTCTCCTATAGTCAAGATACACCCAATGTCTCAGTTTACTTCCTGCTGCCTGTGGGACTCCCAGTTCCTTCTCTAGCACTATGTTTGCCTGAATGGTACAGTGTCTGCCAGCAGGCCACCATGTCACATGGTGGTGATAATGGACTAAACCTCGAAAAATATAAGCCACCCCAAATAAATGTTTTTCCTTTATAAAAGTTGCCATAGTCATAGTACTTCTTTTTTTTTATTCTTTATTGTTAAAAGAAAAATTTACATTTACTCCCCTTGTCCCAGGCCCTCCTGCTCCCCCACTACCCCTTCTCCCTCCTCCTGCTTCCTTAAGAGGGGGCAGGGTACCCTGCCCTGTGGGAAGCCCAAGGCCCTCCCCCCTCCATCCGGGCCTAAGAAGATGTGCATCCATATAGACCGGGTTCCCAAAAAGCCAATACATGCAGACGAGATAGGTCCAGGTGCCATTATCATTGGCTTCTCAGTCAGCCCCCATTGGCAGTCACATTCAGAGATTCCGGTTTGGTCATATGTTCCTTCAGTCCTGGTCCAGCTGGATTTGCTGAGCTCCCATTAGATCACGCACACTGTCGCAGTTGGTGGGGTCATGGTACTTCTTCACCACAATATACACCCTAACTAAGACAGGGGGTCACCACTACATGAGGAAATGTATTAAAGGGTCACAGCGTTAGGAAGGTTGAGAACCACTTCTTTAAGGCCGTAAATGACTCAGATAGGTAAGAGACATTTCAATAAGAATCTTTGAGGTGAAAGGTTTCTCCCTGTTTTGGATACTGAATGCTAGCACCATGCTTGTCTTGTCCATATTTTGGAATTTATAGCACTGTCCTCAACTGTTTCCAAATTCATTACCAAAAAAATCCTTGCAGCTGATTTTCTGACCACCTAAGAGGTTTATGGGTTAGAACAGCTCTGGTCAATAAATATATTGATCACTTTAAGCAGTTTTCAGGAAGCAGGGGTTAAGTTCGAGAGGGTCATTGCTAGTGATGAATGCCAACCTTCTGTCTCATTGGGACATGTTATTACTACCCATGAATTTCACAATTTCAAAGAGCCTACACAGAAAATGAGTGCAGCAGTCAGGACAACACAGAGAGATTCACATTCTGCAGCAATCGCCTTGGTGCGGAGTCTGAACTGCACATTCACCGCTTTCAGGAGTGAGTGAATGCTTCGGTGTAGTTGACTGAGCTGCCCCATGTTTTCTGCTTGGAGTGTAGAAACTAAGAAAAAAATTCCCAGGCTTTATTTGTTATCAGTTCCTAAACACAGTTAAATGAGTACATTGAAGGGGGATAATTTTAATTATATGATACATAGACTTTTTTTTTTTGAGATAGGTCTTGCTAAGTAGCTTGACTAGATTCAAACTGGAGATCTTCCTGCCTCTCCCTCCCCCACTTAGTTATAGGAAGGGGGAGCTCTGACCAGATGATTCTTTTCTGGACCTATGCAATCCCTTACCTTAACCGAATACCTAGGAAGGGGCCACGTGCATGCTTTTGACTGTGTTAGGATCTGCCAAGCCATTTTCCCAAAGTGGTGGTGCTGTCTTGCATCTTCTCTGGGATTGCACGAGAGTCCGTCATGCATGGGAGTCCGCCATGCACGAGAGTTCGTCACGAAAGAGAGTCCGCCATGCACAGGAGCACCTGTTGCAAACCTTATCAGTGCTCCTAGTCTGCAAGCTGACCAGCAGAGCCTCACTGGGACTTGAACCGCAGTCTCTTGACGTCTAGTGATGAGGACTGCGTTTTCATGTGTTTATGACCGACTCAGATGTCTTGTTTGGTGAAATCCTCAGGCAACTACTTTGTTCATTAAAAGACTTAATCAGGCTGGACGAGGAGGTACGTTTCTTTAATCCCAGCACTCGGGAGGCAGGCAGATCTCTGTGAGTTTGAGGCCAGCCTTGTCTACAAAGTGAGTTCTGGGACACCTAGGACTCTTATACAGAGAAACCTTGTCTCAATCTTCCACTCCAAAAATAATATTCTTTTCAACATCAAATTTGGGAGGCATTTGTATACTCTGTGGATATGAATTATTAGTCATATTTTTTTCTAGGAAGGCAAGTTATCTTTTTATATTTTGCTGGTGCTATCATGTGTATGAATTATGTATAGACACACAGTTGAGCAAAATTGTTCTTGTTTATTCATTTAGCTTCTGAATGTCCATTCACATGTGTGCCATTGTGTATGTGTGGATTGTCAGAGGACAATCTCGGGAAGCCGACTTTCTCTGTCCACCGTGTGAGTTGTAGGAATCAAACTCAGGATATAAATATATGTAAATATATATTTTCTTCCCCAGACTGGGTTTTGTTATACAGTGTCAGCTAGCTTCTAACTAACTGCGTAGCTCAGGCTGTCTTTAAATTTACAACAATCCAGCTGCCTCACTGTTCCAAGTACTGGGGTTGTAGGCATAAAAAGACCTGGTTTCAACATGTTAGAGTTAAAAGTAACTTTAAAACTGGAAGAATTTAACCTATTAGGCAACCAATAAATATATACATAATTCTACACACACGTTATCTCATGTAGCAGAACACACCGCAAGTGAGACCAATAGCGATGATTTCTGATAAACATAGCTCTTGTAGTTTTCATCTCTACTATAGGCTAACTTTCCAGCCTGCTGGTGAAACATCTCAAGAGTAAAAACATCTGTCTCTAAGTCTGGAATTTGAGCTTGACCCTGAGGATCTACGACGTGAAGGAACCGACTCATGAAGATTGTCCTCTGCCCTCCACACGTGTCCAGGGACAAACAAAAATAGAAGAATCCAGATTCTACATTTGCGCATTGGTCCTTTGTTTGTTCCAGTTCACCTCCAGCGAACACTCATCCAGGGTGTCTTTTGCTTCCTTGTGTTTCTAGTTCAACATTTGAGTCTCTGTTGAATCATATAACCATGATATATTTATCTCAGTTGCCTCTGGGAATTTTAAAATTAATGCTTTTTTTTGGGCCCTGGAAAGAGGACTCAGCAGTTAAGAGTGCTTGCTGCCTTTGTAGAGGGCCAGGGTTCAGTTTCCAGCAATCACCAGGCTGCTCCTCACAGCAGTCTGTAACTCCAGTTTCGGGGTTTTAGCGCCCTCTTCTGGCCACTTCAGGCACTTCACGCACATGATGCACTTAGATGCAGGCAAACGTAAACACATAAAATACAATTTTAAGTAATTGTGTTTCTAGAGCTTTTCCTCATAGTTTTCTTAAAGGAAATTGGTGTTCAGAGATTAAACAACGTTTTCTCACAGCATCTGAGAATCTAGAGCATAACTTGATGGTGACATGTTAGCCCTAGCATGGGAACATGAAAAGCAGACTCATAGTAAACTAGTAATTGCTGAGTTTCCATACGGCATCAATTCCCCTGGATACTTTCTTTGTAATTCACAAAATAGCTTGATTTCATTTCAGGTAAATAAACTCAGAACAATTGAATTTGTAGCTAGAGACAGGAACGTTGATGGGCTGGATTCCCATCACGAGGAGATGGGCTTGCTTCAGTGTTAACTGCGGCTGACGCTGTGGACATCCAGCTCCATCATGATGTTGCCTTGCATCAGGAGGTCAATGACTGCTACAGAAATGGAAGTCCAGAAGGAAGAACAGGAAGAGAGGAAGACAGCAGAAGAAAATAAAATAAAAGCATCCCTCAGTGTCTGCTGGAATGGCTCCAGGATCTGTTACGGATGCCAGCATTTGCAGAGACTCACATCCCTTATCTGAAGTGGCATAATTTTTGCATAAACTCTATGGATATTTTCTCCTATACTTTAGGTCATCTGAGATTATATCTCATGCTTAATATAATGTGCACGGTCTATAACTAATTGTACTATATCGCTTAGGGAATAGCAGCAGATAAGTCAGTGTGTGTCTAATCCTGACACGGTTGTCCCCCAGATATGTTTCACCTGTCGCTTGTTGAGTCTTGGATGTGGAGACTGACAAGAGGTGGCAATGACACTTAGTGCTTATTCAGATGGCAAATGAATTAAAACTTCCAACTCTGTATGGTTATTTTCATCACAGTTGTTTTGTGGGTTTTAAAAATTGTTTTAAATTTTTTTTCTACGCAGTTTGGAAACCCTATCTTCATTACACGTCTAGCCATCAATTGGAAATACTTTGGGCGTAAGTTAAGTGTTCAGTGATTTCCTGTTTATTATAACAGACGTTTGATTGCTAAGCAATACTACTGTGTCATGTGTTCTGAAGATCAAGTTATGAACAGACAATTTTTATTCTTGGCGCTCAGCTTGCTGGGAAAACCATCAAACAAATGACATAAGTTTCACTGAATGCTGGGAAGGAAGAGTACATAGCTTGGGAGCTTATCACAGAGCATAGTGCCGGGAGGACCCACTAGGATGGTGTCACAAAATATGCCCTGATAATAAAGAGGAGGCAGTGAGGGACAGGTGACATAGAAGGAAAACAGATAACAGAGAGAAGAAAGAATGGTCAAAGTTGGAAAGGGTGACATTGGCCTAGAAAATCTATTTGCTCCAACGGCAATGTAGTCTCATTAAAACTTAAAATACCTCCACAAAGAAGCATGTCTTTCATCATCAGACTTGACAAAGCTGAAATGCAACCCCTCCATACTCAAACTGAAGCCTGACTACGAAAAGTTGCTCAATGGTGTTGGATGCCCCCAGCTGGGTGTTGCACAAGGCACTTTATCTCTTGCATGTGATCTCCCAGCAAAAAAAGGTTGCTTACTTTCTACTAGAGTCTCTTTATTCTAATTTCCAAGCTTCCAACAGATTTTTCAGAATGGAGGTATGTTAACATAGAGTCTTTAGATGGTGGCAGGACTTGAAAAACAAAGAATAGTGGAAAGTGATCTTTGTATGAATTCATTGTTTTCTCCCAGTGTCCAATGATGGAATCCTAACTTAAGAATGAAATCCTAACTTAAGAATATTATAGAAATCCTACAAGAAGTTTAGGGCAATAGATGATTTGGTGTGTTTTTGATCCTTTGTCTCACATTGTATTTTATATTAAATAGCAAGTCACAATTAATTTCTCCATACTTTTCCTATTCAACAACTCTAACCTCATCTCAAACATGTCTGCACTGTATATTAAAGTGTATCTTTGCTGCTCTCTCAACACATGTTACACGACAGTCTGCTCCTTACCCTAGGTTAAGTTCATTTCTCAAATGACAAATGACCCTTGACCCTTTTAGCACTCCACATTTCCCGTTTGTGTGCACACACACGTGTGTGTGTGCATGTGTGTCTGTATGTGTGTGCACATGCATGTGCATGGCTGTTGATACAGCACCGGTAAGAACAAATGAGAAGCCTCCATGCAGAAGAAAGCAGGACACAGATTTCAGTGGCTGTTTAGTTTTTGTAAATACAATAATCCGCAGATTCTCTAACGTCAAAACAAGCCTTTCTTTCTTCACGTACTTACCGTAAAACTGAGGGTTGAATTTAAGAACCCAGAGATAAAATTCACTGTGTGTAGAAACAAAGCAAGCAAAACTTAGGACCCAGCCATCTGCCTTATTTTCTTCCTGCATACTCTCTCTTATTATGAACTTATTTACTTGACTATCTCACCGTACTTGAGGTTAGATCAGATCAAGTAAAAGGGAAAAAAGGAGGAATTAAAGAGAACCATAGTATTAGTTGACATGTTGCTTAGGAATTATTGCAGTCACTTTTTGGTAGTTCTTGGCCTGACAAAAACCTTCCTCCTTCCTGTTACTGTGTGAGGTCAAGATAGCAGGTTTTCGGGGACACTTGAGATCTGCTAACTATGATTTTTTTTTTTTTTTAGGTTTTTCAAGACAGGGTTTCTCTGTAGCTTTGGAGCCTGTCCTGGAACTAGCTCTTGTAGACCAGGATGGTCTCGAACTCACAGAAATCAGCCTGCCTCTGCCTCGCAAGTGCTGGGATTAAAGGCGTGCGCTACCACCGCCCGGCGTAATTATGATTTTTGAGGATACATTAACTTAAAGTATATGAACTTCAAGAAAAGAAGAGAAAAACTGGGGTGCTTGGACGAGAATGTGTGGGGATAGAAGAGAAAGCTGGGATCAGACTACAGGCTCAATACGATGATCTTGAGGGAGGATGACATTCTGTACCTCAGGAGTGATGGAAGCATCTGAGGATGCGGAAGGAAATCATTTTCTCTGTGATAAAAGATAGAAGGGGCAGGGATTCGGTCAGACCTGGCTGGGGTAATCCACAAAACCATTTTGTTTCTCTTCAGGCTTTTCAAGATAATAACACTATGAACGACAACACAAGAGAACATAGACCAATATAAACTACTCTTAGGAATCTTCTAGAATGTCTACAAAGTCCAATTTGTTCCACATGTTCGCTAGTTGGACCTCACCAGTGTGGGCCAAATATGTGTTGTTTGCATTTTTGCTCTGATCCTGTCTAATCTTAGTCCTTTGAAGAAACTAAGAGAACACCCTACCTTCCTTGTCAAGGAATGGACGTTCCAATTAATGGCACTTACCAAGAAAGGACTCTCAGATTTAGGGCCCTTCAAATCGTTAGCTGCTTTATTGTACACCGTTGTTAACATATTGACCAAAGGAGTGTGTGTGCGCGTGCATGTTAGACTAGAGGTTGACACCAGTGGTCTTCTTCAATTGCATCTCCTGTATATACGTGTTAACAGACGTCTCGCACTCACGCCAGAACTTACCAGTTTGGTTACATTGACAGGCCAGTGAGGTCCAGGGGTCTTCTTGTCTCTCCAAAATGGGATTACTGATGTATAGAACCACACCTGGCTTTGACATCCATGGATGATATGGGTTTGACCTTAGGCTCTCGTTCTTGTGTGGCACACACATTACTGAGACAGCCGTTTCCCTAACCCTCATCAGGGTTATTTGTTTTTAATGGTTTCTAACAACCATAGCGCTTCTCAAGCTGAGCTCTTCCCATAGGTTTGGAATAGCGACTCTTTGCATACTGGAGCGATCAAGACTGTATTAACTATCCTACGGTCTCATGAGAATGGAACTGCATCTTTTGCGAACACGTCCCACCTGGCTCTCCTAGAGTAAGTGGGGCGACTGTCAGGGTTTGGTGTTGCTCTGTCGGGCTGCAACCTAGGAATCAATCTCCTCCTCCAACACATCCTCTACAGGATGAGCTGTTAACTTTGAGGAAGTTGTGGAAACGTCACTACCGAGATTCTTTCTCTCTGTTTTCATATCTATTATGCTACTCCTTATGCTGATGTATTAATGTGAAATAATAGGGGAGCCATTGGATTAGAAAATAGATACAAGTACCCAGGCTTCTTTTGGAAAACCTTGGCCGGCCGTACGTCTATACCTGTAAGTGGTTTCCACCTAAACGGCTGGCGGCAGATTTGGCCTCCCCAGGGCTTTCTCAGTCAACACACCCTCTTCCTATCCTGAAGACTTGTCACAACTCCGCTTCCTTACCTTACAGTTCCCGTAAAATCAGAAAGCAAGCCCTGGAACCTGGAGAGTCACTGAGGCCAAGGCCGGAGGCTCGGCTGATACACTCCAAGAAACATTTGCTTCTAAATCTGGAAGGTATGAGAATCCCAAAGTCAGTCTTTCAGCCTGGATACACGCCTATGCATGGGACATATTGCACTCATGAGTACATAGGGGTACCCTGTTGCCATGGCTTACCTGGGGCCAGGTGAGCAATTCTGCCTGGATTTTATATTCTGTCTGTATGTCACAATGCTAAGAGACTAGAAGACATTGAAAACAGACTTGTCTGTCAGAGTCAATGACATTTTCCACAGTGATTGTGTGTGTGTGTGTGTGTGTGCACGCGCGCGCGCGTGTGTGGTGGGTATGCATGTATGTAAAACAGAGTGAAAGAGCAAGGGAGGAACCATATATATCTCAACTGAAAAGGAAAGCGAAACGACCGAGTCTCCCTGTGACCCACTTTTCTCTGTAACATGGGCTCTCACTGGGGTACCACACTGAACAATGTCCTTCCCGATTTCTGCAGTGAGGAACAGAGCAGGTGTTCAGGAGTGAGGGTTGTGGGTGGGCAGGACTGTGTCTCCTCTTGGTAATGAAAACTTTAATTTAGGGCAAGTATCCTGCTAGGCTGATTGTCCCACATGGTAGAGAATCTTACAATCCTTTGTGCCTGCTCATGCCGTTGTTTTGTACCCTCTAGCCTGGGAAATACTCCCCAGCAGAATGTAGAAGACCAAGGACGATAGCCCAGTAAACAGAAAACTCTTCCCTGGCAGTGTGTGTGTGTGTGTGTGTGTGTGTGTGTGTGTGTGTGTGTAACTCTCCATTATTCATGAGCAGCTTCTTTTTAGTTTTGAATGATCAGTGTCTTTGCTTCTCTTTCTTCTTCCTTCTGTTTCCACCATGTTGGCATTTCACTGCTCATTAATAACTGAGAAGAAAAAAGGGAATCCATTAATTGACGATGGCACTAATCAATACACTAATTTTCGCTGTCATAAAAGACTGTGCGGTCTTTTTGGACACGTAGACACTGATGGTTAATGTATGAAAGGGAGGCAAGAGTGAATTTATCATAGTCTTCATCATCAAAGAAAGAGGTAATCAGGAGGCTTCTAGGAGCCATATTAAAGACTTCAGGGAAGACTTACAGCAAACAGAAATTACGAAACTTTGAATTTCTATTTTGGAAAGAGATTTGAGAAATAATTTTGACTGGTAAATAACAAAGTGAGAAGTTTTCATTGATGGGTCTTATGTCTGGCCCTAGTAGCAGTGTGTTCTCTGAACATTCATAGGGGTGGGTGCCTGCAGGGGAATAGCAAAATAAATCAGGCCACTTGCCCAAACATTCGCTTGAGATGATCCCAGCACTTCTACTATTGTCCAGCATGCTTTCTTTCTTTTTCTTTAAATATTCATTTATTTATTATGTATACAATATTCTGTCTGTGTGTATGCCTGCAGGCCAGAAGAGAGCACCAGACCCCATTACAGATGGTTGTGATGCACCATGTGGTTGCTGGGAATTGAACTTAGGACCTTTGGAAGAGCAAGCAATGCTCTTAACCTCTGAGCCATCTCTCCAGCCCCAGCATGCTTTCTTCAAATCTTTTCCTCTGTTCTTGAGAATTTCATACATGTATGTTATGGAATACGGTCATGTCTAGTACCTCCTCCACTTGTCCACTCCTCCATATCTGCCTAACACATCCACTCCAGGATCCTCTCTCAAACGACAGCACTGCCCAACCTGCGGTAACGGAGCAGAGGTGGTCAGTGGGCTTAGATACTTCCATTTTCTTAAATGAATGGTAATAGTGTACTGGTTGATCTGTGAGCTGGTCCCACAAGGTTGGTAAGTGGCTCTGTGATTAAGGGTCAGTGAAGGTCCTCGCTGCTGACTCAGCTTGATGATGAGTTCAATTCCGCGGACTTGAGTGGTGGAAGAGGAGAACTGGCTCCCATCTGTTGTCCTCAGGCCTTCACACAGATGCCACTGCACATGCAGTTACTCCAAGCAAATAAATGTAACACACGTTTTATGGAGAGTCTCATTGATCTTTTTTTTTTTATTGCTGTGTGCCTCTACCCTCCTAGAAGAGCAAGGATCTGTACAAGCCCTACCTATGGCTAAGGGTTTGGTGGTTTGAAAGAAAATGGCCCCCGAAGGGAGTGGCACTATTAAGAGGTATGGCCTTATTGGAGGAAGTGTGTCACTGTGGGGGTGGTCTTTGTAGTCTCTTCTGCTCAAGCTTCCCTCAGTGTGACAATCAGTTGACTTCCTGTTGCCTGCAAGATGTAGGATGCTCAGCTCTAGCACCACATCTGCCTGCATGCCACCATGCTCTCTATAATGATGATAATAGACTGAACCTCTGAGGCCATAAGAGAGCCACCCCAATTAAATGCTCTCTTTATAAGAGTTGCTGTGGTGTTGGTTTTTCTTCACAGCAATAGAACATCCTAACTAAGACAAAGGTGTATTCAAAACGTTAGATGTGTAAGGTGAGAGACCCAGGGAAAGCCCATCAGTAAGTTACAGTACATAGAACACTACAGAGCCAGCAGAATAGCAAGCATGATAACATGCCACTATCAAGATAAATACACAGATAGGTGCTGGAGTATTCAAAAGAAAGGGACAAGGAAAGGAACAGCAATGTTCCACCAATGGCCTTTAAGGAAGAATAACTCTCTGTGAGGTTCACAAGGAATCTTAAAGGAAAGAGGAGGAAGCATCGAGTGAGGAGAAAGACAGCTGCAATGGACCAACGGTGGGGCAGCACATGGCGTTTAGGGGGAAATAAGGGATCTCCTACTCTCAGCAGAGCGAGGCGCCACACAGGAGGAAGGCAGAACACGGTAAGAGCATGAAAATTTTTTGTGCCAGCTTGAGATACTGGGCTCTGTTCATTGCACTATATGACTTTGGAAGTGCTTACAACTCAACTTGAATGTTTCTTTTCCTCTCTTTCCAAATCGCAAAAGATGTATATTCATTCAGGGATGTGGAGGCAGTTTGGAAGAAATCACAATTGGTGGTAATAATTCTCTGTAGTTGTCTTAAACTAGGCCCACAGAGTATCCGATAGCACCTGTGAGGGGAGATGACAAGATCTATACACTCATCTGTTGCCTCCTGCAAAATAAGGGCATGATGACAAGCACAGACGCTGGACTGGAGGGAACTAATGGCAAGGATTACATCACATGTCACACTACAGCTCATTGTTTTATAACTAGGCTGTCAGTCTCCTTTCTCATGGGCTATAGAGGCTCCAACATGGTCTCAAGTACATTGTATTGCTTGTCCTCACAATGACTCTGTTAAGTAGGCAAGAATTGTAAGATATAAAGTTATTTCTGGGTTCCCAATTATCTGTGCAGTTAATCCCAGATACATATGCAGTGCTCTCATTTTTATTGTCATAAAAATTATAATGAACAGTTTGACCTTTTTTCTTTCTTTCTTTCTTTTTTCTAAGATAGTTTAAAATTCAGGACAGGTTGTTGAAATCTCTCTGAAAAGAGTGGTTTATTTTAGCATTGCATTTTCCTCAGATTAAGAACCTCAGTTCCGCATCAAAATAAAAGCTCGGATGCCACGAAGCATCGTTTAGAACAAGGCGTTGCGTCTTTAACACTCTTAATTACAACTGGAGAAGACGATGCACTTGGCAGTCCCTGGAGAACAGGCAGGTGATCTGCTGCATGTGTTTATTTATCTAAAACAATTTAGCAATTTACAACCGTCTGGCTCGCCTGTCGAGGGGCATTTTCCAGAACTCTTTAATTCAGTCTATGTCCGATTTTCTTTTTGCTTCGACTTATTCTCCATGCAGGGTACTTTTGTTTTTCTTGTTTCTGAGCCAAAAGTCGCCCATATCCCCTGAGTAAATGAAAAAGAATTCAGTAAAATAAGTGCTTAAGATTCCAGTCGGCTGCAGACTACCTTCATTGGTATGAAACTCAGACCCCTCTTATTAAACACTGTTAAATATTCTCTTCATTTTCAAGATAAATATGAACAGAAACACAACTAAACATGTACTGTATTAAAATCATTGATTCACAATATTTAAATTTTCAGCTAGCCTCCAATTAGCAGGCTTTCCAATATTTGAACAGAAGACCATTTTAATGTAATTACAAACACATTTTAGGCATCTAAATTTTTTTGCATAATTAGTTCCCTATTAAACTATTTATGTAGCCCCTTTTCCATCAGAAACAGAGAAAGCAGAACAATTTTATTCCTTACTGTTACAATAATTAACTATGTAAGTAGACCAGCATATTAATAGAGTATAATTTGTTTACATTTAAAAGAAAATTGTGTTAGATTAGCATAGCAAAAGACTATTTCCATATCCAGGCAGTAATATGCAGGCCTAATAGCAATTTACAGTGTAGTTAAAGAATATTATTAATAAAGTAATACAGCGTAATTCTGTTTGCTCCACCGTATTTCACAATGTCCTTAATTACAGCTAATTCCATCGAGACTAATTTGGGTGTTATTAGGCAGTAGACGCAGGAATCTTAAATACAACCTTTGCTAATAATGAATTTAGAAGTAACCATAGAACCTGGTCCTCTACGTCATGGGTACAAGAGAAGTAGTTGTATTTTTTCTCCCCTGGGGTGAAATCTATAAACATCTACATATGTAATTGATATTCAAACACCAGTTTCCTGAGATCCAAAGTGTTGTTACCCACTTCATGAAAAGTTTATCATAAATAAATAAGGATTAAATGAGACTGAGCAGATGATGATGCTTGGTGACAGTTTAGATGGGTAATCTAGAATTTTTCCCAGGTGAAAATATCACATCTGAATGCCATAATAGTGATTGTACTGGATGACAGTAGTGTCTAAACTACATGACATTCTAGAGTTTCCCCTGCAGGGAAATTCATAATAGTTTTTTTTTTTTTAACAAACTCTCTATTTTTCAAGGTTCTGTTGAATCTCTCCTATCATGCCTTTAGTTTAAAAAAAAATTAAACTGTTAATAAGCAGAAACTTTGATCTAAGAAAATTCTAGATTGACAGTGCACACTTATAGCTGCAGTTCTAGTTCGTCTCACCCTAACTACGCGTGTTCACGATAACAAGAGCCTGGATGCTGAAAGCGTGGGCACTTCCCACGCTCTGTCTTCAGTCCTGGAGGCCTCCCTGGAATAAACGTTTTATCTGCTTTCTAGATGACGAGGAAGCTGAGTCTAAAGCCTTTAGTGGCGTCCCTTGAGGCCACAGAACAGTGAGTCTATGAAGATTCTAAGATCCACCGTAGGTTTAAAGCTCAGGCATTCAGCCCATGCTGCTTTAGGGTATCTTTGATCTATTCAAAGGAGGGCTGAGCAAGGGGAGGCATACCCTCCAACTGGGTGCCTGTTCAGTGGCCCTCAGGTAATGTCAGCTGCCAGTTTTGAATGAAGCGTACATGTAAGGAATAGGTAAGGACTAGTGTTTCCTTTTCCTCGTTAACTTTTAAAGGTTAGCTTGCAAAGTAATAGATATTATCGTGACACTTTTGTACATATGGGCATTATCTTTGTTTTAATTACTTTGATTCTTGACCTGCCCTGCATGATTAAGTTTTTCTCTAACAGCTATGCAAAAATCAGTTCAGTGCCTCCCAAAGTTGATCTTTGGATTCCTCTACATTATTATGCATAATACTGCTATTTCATTTCTAAATTCTATTTAATTTGTATTTGGATGTATGTGTGAATGCATTTGGGTATGATTCTGTGTGTGTGTGTGTGTGTGTGTGTGTGTATGTGTGTGTGTGTGTATGTCAGAGGTCAACTTGGTAAACTGTTTCTCTTTCTATCACATGGGTCTCATGGTTTGAACTTGGGATGTCTGGCTTTGGGACAGAAATCTTTACCCACAAAGTTATTTTTCCAGCCTCTGTTACTATTTATTTCCAAGCAAAAGTGCAATGTGAAATGTGAGTGTTGTGTATCTAGCTACAGTTCCAAGTGTTGTGGACTACACTTTCCCTTTTGTCTTTTGACTGATCAAGGGTTCTCATTGATCATCTTTAAAAAGTAGAATCTTACCACTGGTAATATTTAGAAATATGTGTAAAATATGCAGATATATGCTTTATTTTTCAGCTGCTGGTGAACATTGTTGAGAGTCAGCTCTACCGTCAGAGTTCACTTGTCTGGTCTATTACCAGACAGCTTTCACATTCCGTAAGCTCAGATGGTATTATCCCATTTCACATCCCTTCAGATGATGCTAAGTGGCCCTCCTTTCCTTAGTAGACAACAATTAGATGGTAAGAGAAATGGTACAGTGACACAGAAGAAGATGCATCGGGACCGTGCGACTAGCTTTGGGATCCAAAGACCAAGACTGTGATTCTACCATCATTGGCTGTGTGCTAACTGACTGGACTAGTAAGCACCACGGAGTCAATAATGGTAAACGCTTCAGCGCATAGCTGTGGACTTGAGCAAGACTCTTTAATACTATTTGTAAGCCCCAAGACCTCTGTCAAATATTTCATTAATAAAATGATAGCAATAAAGATGATGATGTCATTAATGGCCAGTGCTCACACAAAATTGACAAGACAGGAAATCTCAACACCTAGCTTGAACTTTAGAATAGCCTTTTCTTTTGTTTTCCATAGTCATGTTGGTTTGCGGTTCCAGGCTCTCTTGGGGCAAACAGCAGGCATTGCACACTTAAGAATGTATACCAAGGAAAGACCAAGTAGATAAATATGCAGGGAGTCCAGGGAATTTGATTCTAATTGCAGCACTGCCATTGCTAACTTGACTAACCACTTGACTAACCATGTAATCCTTGCTTCCCTTAAATCTCCAGGACCCCATTTTCTATAAGCTGTGACCAGGGACGTGCTTTTAGTAGTTTATAAGATCACAAAATGTTATCAAGAAGAAGGCCACAGATGTCTTCATTTTCTAGATGAGGACGCTGAGGGCTGGAGACAGTAAGGGACTTGCTCATGACAGTTTGGATAGTTGGTGGCAGAAGCAGACATAGCAAACCTGTCTCCTGGCAACTCTACTCCAGGCTGTCACCGTCTGACAGATCAGGGGGGAGCAGAGAGTCACATCCTAATGCCATAGAAGATGGATAACAATTGATGATCACATATCCCCTCAGGATTTAATCGCAATTCCATAAAAGCTGTATAAACCCTACCGTAATTAGCTTAGCACCATGAGGTAGATTCGTTCCTGGAGCACACATTCCATTAGCTGTGCAGTGTGGCTTCCACACTGTAAATAAATGGGACTGGATGAGTCAATCTCCAAGGTCCCATTCACCTCTGAATGTCTATGGCTCTATCACTCCTGCACTGAATTTTTTAAAAATTGCAATTAAAGGTCTCAGTTATTTATGGCAGTAGTTGCTACAAACAATTGAAGAGTAAAGATGCACACATGTGCAAACCACATTACCCCTCCTGAAGATGCTGTTGTCCATATAATTGCTCAGGCTCCTTATGGTCTATCCATAGCTGCTGTTGGTTTGGGATCTCCAGACAGTATTACCTGGGTAGTACGACCATCTCTCTGAACATTAAGAAGGAATCTGGTGATGGTATACATTTAGAATTGTTTAGCACATTTCTTTCTTTTTTACCCATCAATTTCTTTTTCTAAACTGCACACTTTAAAATCTATACTACATGTACAATACCATATTCTGAGGACAAAACGATGCATAGTGGGGAGATACTGGTCCTGGGTACCAATGTTAGGATCACCAAAGCTATTTTGCAAGGACTAATGGGTTTGGTGGGATTATTGACCATTTATTGACAAACTTTGGAAAAATCCTAGAAAAACCAGAGCAAGATGGTCATCCCACCAGGGTTCCCAGTGAAGCTAAGTCTTGGTGCCCTTAGCAGTCATTGCTGAAATGAATTCCAGTGGGTGCTGAGCAACACATTTTGGCATGTTTCTCCATTTTATATTTCAGACAACTAAAACTTACCATTCTGAAGGTGAGCACAATAAGACCTGTGAATTTTGTATACTCTCAGACTTAGAAGAAAAAACAAAACAAAACAAAAAAACAAGTGCTGAGTAATGACCGAGTTATTATTCGATGTGGCAACCTCCATTTTGAAACCAGTGAGCTGTGAGGCATAGGGAAGATTGTAGTCACAAGAAAAATGAACTATCCCTTGATGGAATAAGCTTACCAGAGAAAAATTACTTGGTCCATTTAAAACTCGTTTGTAGAAAGGCAAAGAAATGGTCTCCAGTTGCCTTCTGCTTCTGGTCACAGTGCAGAGTGGGGTGAATGGAAGGATCCTGAGTGAAGCTGACTGTTGCAAGAGGTGCAGCTGCTGTTCCCAGCACCTGAGAGGAAC
>JAQHUG010000004.1:20935312-20986001 GCA_028555095.1 Dicrostonyx torquatus
GCTTGGTCAGATGCCAGATCATGTTGGTTGCCATTATCTTACAGGCACTTAAGAGTCTTGGAGACCTTTTGAAAATAAGGGAAATGGGCAAATAGTCTCTTTGGGGAAGTCACTCTCCTGCAGCACGGGTACAGCCAGGCGCTACGCTAAAGCCCTCTCTCGACCTATTTATGCCAAGAATCATGGGCATTCAGATGTTTTCTGCTTCTTCCATTGTGGTTTTGACTCAGCTTTCTGGAGGTGAAGCAAAGTAGAACCAAATCCATGCATTTTATGCTAAGGAGTGATTTAGCCTGGGTTGTGGTAACTTATTGTACCTAAATTTAAAAAGAATTGGCATCCATCATAACCCAAAGCATAGTGCCATTTAAAAGATGTATTCTGAAGCATCACTGTCAAGGATGTAGTGTTTCCATGTTTCCTCTCTATGCCATGGAATAATACAATTTTGCACGTTTTAATAAATAAATTTTTTTGTGATTTTGACTACCGAACAAAAGTTCCTGTGACTCAAAACATTATCAAACCACCCAAACACATTGCCACTCTTTTATCCCTCCTGTTAGTAACTGACTCTTTGCTCCTCAATTAAAAAAGAAACCTTTAAGAACTACTTTATGCTAAAATATGTCCCATATGGCTAGCTAGGGGGTTCTTAAGAGGAAGGAAAAATAGAAAATATTTGACTTGAAAAATATCACCCATCTTTGGCAACTTGCTCTGACAGTAAAATACTGGTAGCATTCTCTCTCTCTCTGGCTTTATTTATGATTAAACGTATTTTTTATCTGCAGTGAGCTATCTTCTCAACAGTTAAGAACAAGGTCTGTTTCCAGAACACTCTAGAAGTTTTCATGTGGGTACCTCTCCTGCCTATCACACTGGCCTTGGTGCCTTGTCTTCTGTGCAGTATCCCCGATGCCTTCATTCCTCCCACCTACCCATTCGCTAGTCTATAAAAAACACGTAACTTATAATACACTTATTATACTGAGGACACTGCCGACTGTAAGAAACACGTAACTTATAATACATTTATTATACTCAGGACACTGCCGAGTCAAAGTGAAATGAGAAGATGACCCAGATGTGACCTCATTTGAAGAGCCGTGTTAGAGGAACAGAGATTACCTTACTGCAGAACAAGATGGTCTCAAGAGCAGTACCCTGGGAGTCCCCCGAGTTCAGAGGACTGCTGCTAGACGAACATGGCAAGGATGAGGGCAGAGAGAGTCTCGTATTTGATCCTCGACTCACTGAACCTCGTCCTTATGTCCTTTTCAATGCCTTCTACTTTTCCTCCATACGGTTTTCTACATCTCTGCTCTCAGATATCTGCCATCTTCCTGCTTACTCACCTAGCACCTACATCTAAATCTCTTAGAGGCATCGCATAGTATGAAAAAGAAAGTCTGTGTTGAAAGTGGGCTGCACCCAGATTTATAGCCACAATGCTCCTTTTGCAGTACCGCTTTACATTATTAGGACAAAGCGTCAGAGCCAGGCTACCGGCAGAGATTTCATTTGGCTCACATTTCTGAAGGATCAGGTTTGAAAATCAGGCAGAGCCATTGCTTAGAAGAGCTGCTGAGGAGACACCTCCTGGTAAGAGTTAGTAGAAAATTAAGTGCTTATATTTTGAAGCCGTTAAAGAAGAAAGGAGAGACAGGGCAGCTTCCTGCTGTGCCATTCAAAGGCACACACCCAAGGATCTGGCGAGGTCCTATATGGCTGCATTTCTTCAATGTTTCACCCCTTTCCAGAAGTGTCAACCTGGGGACAAAGCCTTTCATATCACATCACTGGGGACACTCTTTCAAATGATAGTAACCACATTGCAACTCACATTGACCTTGAGTAGTCTGTGAGCCATTTGAATGTGGAAATAAAGCTGTCTTATTAGCAAAAGATGCATGCCAGCTACCATGCTAAGAGCATCATAAACCCTACCATCTCATTTAATCCTCTTGTCAAACACATAGAGTGGAAGTCATTGTCATCTATATGGTTCAAACATGGAAAACGCTATTTGCTAATATAATTAAATTTATTCAGCTAAAAAGAGGACTCAATTGAAATTCAACCCTATGCTATGTGGTTCAGGGTTTCTCTTTTACATAGTCTGTCTCCTAGATACAATCACACACACACACACACACACACACACACACACACACACACACACACGTGCGCCAGCCAAAAAAACCCACCCCAAGTTCTGTTGGTTCCTGACCTTTACTCATAGGTCACAGTGCTTACTAAGTTTCAGGTGTATCAGAAATAAATACAGTAACTACCCCTGGATCTTATGATCTTTCTGTCCCCTCTTCTGAGATGAACTCTGACTCTTGGGGGACGGGGTGTATAATATAAGTCTTAAGTATTTCAGGGCCTCCTATTATTTGCACATCGTGCAATTGTGGGTCTCTGTATTAGGTATCATCTACTGTATAAAAGCAGTTTCTTTGATGAGGATTGAAAGGCACACTGATGATCTCTGGGCATGAAGATAAAAAACTACAGGGAACAATTGAATATTTGCCCATTTAGCAGAGTAATAGTATTAGGGCCTATAACCTAAGTCAGCCATGGAAACTTTGACCTAGTTAACACTAGGCATGAGTTCTGTAGATTCCTGCTTCCCATGACTAAGTTTCTCTGTGCAGGGACTTCATATTGATCTGTAAAATTATTTAGTATTTGGGTGGGTTGATTGGAACTAAATTACCTTAAGATAGCTATTGTTTCTTATTTTACTCCACAATGCCTGTTGGGAGCACATCTCTCTTTCAAATGAAGAAAAAAATATTAATAAGATAACGAAGCAAAATTAGCCAAGTTAGTGAAGAAAAATCTAAAAGTTAAATCAAAGTGTCAGGAAAGATAGCCCAGGACCAATGGCCAAAGGAGACCCATGAGGCCGGACAGATCCATGAATGATTGCACAGCTCAGAGAGATGGGGTGCAGGAGTAGAGGACGGTGAACGGTTACCCTAGAAATAGATACACAGACATAGGCATGCATACTTTTACTTAAAATTTATTTTCAGACTATGTATGTCAAACATTACATTATAAAAGTAAATCAAACCTTGCTTGCTAAGGGCTTATTTCTGGCACGGGGCATGGGGAGGATATTTGAACAGAAAATAGCAACATAAGTACAAGTTTGTGTTTTACCCTGGAGACACCAAGGGAGTGGCTAGATGTTTGGAGAGAGTCAGGAAATCAGGCACAATCATCTGGCTATGGAAAGGGACATCAGCTAGATACCAAGCTGACAGACTTGTCCACTCAGATTCCCTAGTACAGTGTTCTGTGGACATGGAGATCCCAGAGGATAGGTCTTTAGGGGAAGAGCTATTTGTGAAAGGTGCAGGCAACACCAAGGAGAGTTCTGAGAGTTTACACCCTGATCCACAGACCAAGAAGAAGAAGCAGGGGTCATTCTACCCAAATGATACACATTGATTTTTCTTGCATCAAAAACATATGGATTTTTTTCTTTCTTAATGTCAACAAACATATATAGGACATTAACTGTATTGTACTCAGCAGTTCACCTGAAGGAAGGAATGTGCCTGGAAGCCAAGGAAAACTGAAAAAAAAAATGACATGACTTGAAAAATCTCCGCGGGAAGATTAGCTCACATACAAGACACAACTAAACAGGGATGTGAGAAATAAAGTTGCTTCTCCATTTCTGTAGAATCCACAGCCATGGGGATGACCCGCCATGGATAAGAGCATCTGGAAAAGGCCATCGCTACTGCGTATGTTCCTGCTTTTCCTCATCGCCGTTAATTACTTCAAGAATTCTGTTCGATAACCCTTGCTTAGAGCGCTCGGCATGAGACGGGACCAGTCCTGCAGGCAGCGTTAGAGAAATCGGGATGGGGCTGGAGTTGCGGCTCAGCTCGTAGCAGTGATCAAAACGCTTACAAAGGCCTAGAGTTCAGTTTCCAGCCTCCGTGTCAGGTGGCTCAGAACCGCCTGTAACATCAGTTCCCACGGATCCGTCACCTTCTCCTAACTCTATGGGTTTCTGCCACAGCCACATGTGTACATAACCACTCACACTCCCACACACTGAATTAAACTAAATGAAATGAATCTTCTAAGCCTGCAAGAGGTTGTTCATAGGAAATGCACAGCTGCCTGGTGTTTTGTGTATGGGACTCGAGGAGCCACAGGTTTTTGTATTCTCCAGGGTTCCGGAGACAAATGGACACCACGGAATGAACGTATCGAGCTAATTGACGTAATATCCTGAAAGTACCAAGGTGGGCAGAAGTTCTTTCCTCGCCTGTGAGAAGAAGTTTCTGCAACATAAACTAGAGTTACTGATTAACATGGGCCTGCCGGATGGGGCCTGGAGTGGCATGGAGATCTATTTAATGAACATACTGCAGACACGGGCGGGGGCGGGGATAAAGTCTTTACATTCCCTCGTCACTCCTGTATAAGTAATCACACGCTAACGCTGGAGGGTTCAAGCATGGCGGATGAGTCTAGAGACATAAAGGTCTTAAATAGTTAACAGAGCTTGGGCCCTCTTCGAGCCGTTTGAGACAGTCAGTAAATTGAACAGAGCCCCCTCTGCGCCCCCGTGGAAGCAGTCAAGCTGCCGCAATTTGCACAAAGTGCAAGTAACAGATCAGCCTTTCAGAGGACCCTGCACACGCTGCACATTGCGGCGCTCTCACCTCGGTCACACAGCCTCTGCCTCACAGCTGGGCTGGAGGAGTTAGCTCGCACACCAGAATATTAATGTCAGCATCTTTTATCACATGGGTTGGAGATTTGCAACCATTTGGGGGAAAAAAAAATACCACGGCACCAACTCTGTGTGTGATTATCTGTGATTTAGAGGAAAGGGGCAAAGTTCTCGTTGAAAAGCAAGTCTGTTGTCAAATGTGTTGATGACAGTCTCCGTGTAAGGATGCAAGCTAAGATGTCGGGGAGGCTTTTTTATTCCCAAGCTATGGTGGCCATGCAAAAATCCAAACAACAATGGAACCAAGAACTTTTAGGAACTGCTTTGAAAAGAGACTCAAAGAATGCAAAGGGGTTGGGGAGAGGGCTCAGTGGGTAAAGCCTTTGCCGTGCAAGCGTTTAGATCTAAGTTCAGATCGGCTGTTCCTGTTAAAATCCTCATGAGGCAGCTTGCATCTGTAAACCCTGTGTTGGGAGGTGGGGGGAGAGCTGAAGACACAAGAATTCTCAGAGCTCACTGATCAATAGGTGAGCCAGTTAGCCAATAGGTGAGCTTTGGCTTCAGGGAGAGACCTTGTCTCAAAAAATAAGGCGGAAAGCAATGGAGGAAAATTCCTGAAGGAAACGTTGACATCTTCTTACACATATGGACATGCACTCTCTACAAACATGTATACAAGCATGTATAACACACACACAAACGAGAGAGACAGACAGACAGACAGACACACACACAGAGAGAGAGAGACAGACAGACAGAGAATAAATATGAAAAGAATGCTTCCTTCTTCAACCCATCCCTCAACTCTACCTTTCTGTATCAATACACACCAAGAATCTCTGAATTGTATGCTGTTAATTTGGAGACACTCAGGGGAAAGATGAGTGCACAGGAAAAGGAGTAAACTGAGTTAAGTTAGGACCACGGTTCAACCCGGAATGAAGTCTGGCTTCAAACCAAAGTCAAGACTCATAGCAAGAGAAGCCAATAAGATACAACAGAAAAAGGCTGACCTAACATTTAGAACCAGGTTTTCAGTCAGAAATGTCATATGCATGTAGGCCAGAGACCACCAAGAACCCAGTTGCAAGACTTGAAATTCTTAATTATCTGTCTCCAGTTCAAAGCAATTTCTCCCCATGTGTGGCAGATTCTGTCAGATGCGCCATCAGAATTATCTAGAAGTGTGCTGTCTGTCAAACAAGTTGGTTTATACTAAATGCTACTGAGCACTCAATGATGGTGAATGTCTGTTCTGATAAAACACAAATTTCATGTATTTTTTTTCCCAAAGTGGAAGACCTGAAAATGGAATCCGGTCATGAGTTGTCTTACGTGAATTATTTCTTTCTCAAGATCTTAACATCATCAGTTCTTCCTTGAACATTTCTTCAAGGGCAGTGCTTAGTGTTTGCAGTCTAAGTCATGATTGCTCCGTTCACCAGGACCCACCAACTGTGCCTTTTGTCTCTTTAGAAAATCCTTTCTCTTTTCCTTCCTGTTGCCTTTGCGTCAACCAACTAGTGAGTACGCTCACCTTTGCCAGACTCTTCATTGGCGTGTGAAAACCCCCCAGCATCAGTAAATCTCAAATTGCTCTCATCCATTAAAGATTGTCACAAAAGACAGCCATCACATCTTCTGTGATTCCCCTGATGAACCCAGACTAGGAAATCGGATGTTTTAGGGTGTGGAGTTTCTCCAGGCTCATCATGACATACCGCTGTGTAGTGACGTTATAGATGAGACCTTTTTTCTTCATGATCTTCCCCAATTCCAGGAAGGTTCATTAGCCAGACATCCACTGAGTGTCTACAACTTAATGGTTACTGAGGACGTTGAATTGAGTATCTTCTAGAGTCTCAGTGCAAAGAGTGTTAGGCAAAGACACGTGCAGAGCAGATGTCCATATCCTGTCATGGTAATGATGAGCCCAGAGAGGGGACTGTGATTAGGGTTGATTTCTGTCTGTGGCAAAGATTAGCTATGGATGATAAATAGGGTTCTGATGATCAGACTGCTGAGAAGTCACCGATACTTTATTCCTGCTCTTCATGCTTCCCTTTCTCCTTCTCCAACCTAATCCAAGAATTTACTGAGCTGAGTGGGTTTCCTCGATACACTCCAAATTCTACTGATCCCTAGACACTTGACCCAACTATTTCCTTCTAGACAACCCAGGCTACTCCTACAAAGCTACCCCCCATCCATTCACTTCCTTCCACATCCAAGAATGTCTTGAATTTCTGCCATTTTCACATCCCCCATGTCTCAGAGGTAGGATAAGCTCCTTCCAAGGATGACTGCCTCTCAGTTCTGCTGTGTACTGGCGTCTCCTTTAGGAGCTTGCCCCCAGTTTAACTCCATCTCTCTTATGTTCTCAAGCCATCTCTTTACTGCCATTTTTTTCCTCTGAAACACACAACTCTCTTAACCTAAATCTATTTACTCACGAATTCAATCATTTGCAGCGATTTAACTTTTTCTTTTCATCTCACTACTTCAGGCACATAACTCCTAAGAAACCCCAGTGTTGTGTCCAAAGATCCAAATAGAGAAAAGGTGAATTGTTCAGTTTCCTAGGCTACCAGGAGTTGCACAACCATTGGATAGTTGTTACATAATAAATTCGATGCTAAATGTGCAACAGTGATATAAGAAATGCCAAACAACAAAGGCGGGGTCCAGTGTGAGATCCTGAGAAGAAATGGATCCTCTTAGGATGGTTCTCATGATTTCTCTCCCTCAGTTTTCTTATCTGTACAATGAGGATAATGACATAAGCACACAATGAGAATGCACCAAAATGATAGATCGAAGTCCCCCATATGGTCACTTGCCACAGAATGAGTCACTGGCACACAAAAGCTACTTCCTGCCATTTTGATTTCAGGAAATAATGGGTGGCAAAACTAAGTGAAACATTTGCTGGCTGAAGTTTCACTTCTGCTTATGAAAATGTCTTTAGACAACAGCGATGGCAGAAAGGAACCAGTTTTCACACAGATTTGCAATTTGAGTACGTATTTAGATTTAATATTAGAAATATTTATTTATTACATTAAGTAACACATGTCATTATCTATATTCATATATGCAGACATGTATCCTTAGTCTAATTAAATATCTACATATATGTACTTAAATCTCTATCAGATGTATTTTACAATAAAGAGACTATTTTATATTAAATTGTTGAAGTATATTTTATAGGAGGTTCTCTTGTCTATGGGAGGCTTTTTTACAGACTAAAGCCCGTTATTGTCTGCTTGAAAACATTGCTTTCTCTTCACACAGCACTGTGGCTTGTCCAATCAACAACTTCAAAAGCTCTAACTCCCAGGTCCCTGGAGTCATTCAGGGACAACTGTGGCTGTGTTAGTCTGGATGAAAAGGACATGTCTGTCTCCTCAAACCTCCAGGGATCATAGCCATATTTCTAAAGGACTACCTTATGCTATCACCTGCAAAGTCGCACATCTCTGAGACTTCATTCTTGCCATGGAGGTAGAGAGCCTTGATTCCTTTGTCTATATAGTAAGCAAGAGAAGAGCAGGCCCACAGGAAGAGGTAGTGTAAGAATATCTTTAAAAAGCACCCTGGGCTGCAGAGTTCAATCAGTAATTCAAAGCACTGTCTGCTCTTCTAGATGACTGGTTCAATTCCTAGCACGCATGTGGCAGCTTACAGCTGCCTTTAACTTCAGTTCTAGGGGATTCGGGCTTCTGCGGGCACTAGGCACAGAATATATATATGCAGGCAAAATGCCAAAACATATTTTAAAACATTTTTAAAAAGTGCCTCATTATTTTAAGAGAGGAGAGTTGTCCAAATTTGTGTAAAACATACTTGCAGTTCCAGTTCCTGCATTCGTCAGTTGGATCTCAATTTCCTTTCATGGCATCCTTGAGCCCCTTAGGGCAGTTTAAGCTCATTCAAGTCACTGAAGGACTGTGAAACTTCAGAATGAAACTGAAGACAAGGAGGAAAGTGTAGAAAGACACAACAGGCAACTCAGGATCCTTTTTATTTTGAAGCAGCTTTCCCAACCAACCACCTAAAATATAGGGAATTCATTCAACTTTGGAGATTAACATTTAGTGACTTCTCTTATATGTTAAGAAGTATCTTGCATCATAATTGTACTGAAAGTCAGGGCAACTGTCATCCTCTAGCTGGTTTCATAGGTGGTTAGAATCATGGAAACCATCTCCGGGCTCATTTCTGGAAAGCCCACTTCTTTACTGCATAGGATATGTTATTAGTAAAACTGACCAAATATCGCCAGCGATGTAAAGGCCACAAGTTGCTCATTCATAGTAGTGGTAATATTCATTTAAAAAAATAAAGAGTTGGGGTTCGGTGTTACAATGTTAGCCTAAAATGCAGGAGGTACTGAGTTTAACCTCCAGTACCGAGAGCAAACGTCTTACAGTTTGGTATGTATTTCACAGAAGGATGCTCACAACCAGGGAGGCTAAGGACCTCTCCATCTAAGACATTGTTGTTCATAATAATGTCTGTAAAGGTCAAAGGTGTGAGATGTCTAACACTTAGGAATTTTGAGATGGACCCACCAATTTCTTTGTAAAAACGTGTGCCAATCCAAAGCACCATTAACAATGTTTGAAAGCATCTTTTCCTTTTAGTTCCTATCAATGGGCAACCTTTGAAAAATATGAATCTGGGGTAGGCCTGACAATAAAACAAACAACATATGGTTTAAAAAAGGAGACATCTTTTGTAGGGATATTGATGACTGCTTGTAGACTCATAGTTAAGAATGAGAGACATGGCAGGTTTCTGTGATGCCCTCCTCCCAAAAGAAACAGTCCAGAAGGCAGCCATTGAAGAGAGAGCCATTAAAAACCATTAAAAGTTGGGATAGGGCTGCTGAGATGCAGCTCTTCATAGCTGACGGCTCTTGACAGGGGCACGGGGTGGAGAAGGACTCAGTTTTCCTTAAGCACTGGGAGTTTTGACTGAGGTCCGATGAGTATATGGGCAACACAAATTGGACTTGGTGTTCTTTTTTTCCTTCTTCTTATTTTTGGGAGGAGGGTTCAAGGGTGAGGGGGTGGTGTAACATGAGGGCCTGCTTGTTGGGCTTTCTATCCTGCCTGGTACCCCACAGCCGGCAAGCCCCAAAGAAAATCACACAGAGGTCTCCATAAGATTATAAACTGATTGGCCCATTAGTTTAGGATTTTTACTAGCTCTTATAACTTATATTAAACCATGGTTTTTATCTATGTTAGCCACATGGCTCGGTACCTTTTCTCAGTGTGGCAGATCACATGCAGCCTCTTCGGTGGTCTGTGCAGGAGTGATGAAGGGGCTTCCTGCTTCCCAGAATTCTCCTGTTCTCACCTCTATTTCCTGTCTGGTTTTCCCACCTATACTTCCTGCCTGGCCAATCAGTGTTAATTTAAAACATGATTGACAGAATACAGAATTGCCCCCCACCAGGGTGGACCTGGGAGGAGTGGGAAGCAAGTGTGATTAGGGTGCGTTATGTGAAATTCCCGAACAATCAATAAAAAGTTATGTTGAGAGTCACTTTTATTTCTAGTGAGAAGAGATTTTTTTAAATTTTTCCTCCCCTTTTCACTTTCTTTTTGAGACAGGGTCACATGTAGCTCAGGGGAACCTCAAACTTGATATGTTACCAAGGATGACCTGGAACTCTTGGTATTCCTGCCTCCACCTCCCAAATGCTGGAGTTATCGGTGTGATGATGGCTAGCTCATCAATCCTTTCCAAAGAGTAGTGCCAGGTATGGTGTCTAATGCCTTGCTCATGCTAAATGTGCCTTAGACCACTACGTTCCTTATTCTTTACATTTTTCTCTTCTCTGCAAATTCTCATTGATCTATTAATTATGCATGCTAAGAATTCAAAATTATTTGCTTCCAATTTTTAAATAACCCAAAACACATAATTCAGTCTTTATATCCTGATACTTAAAAAGGCCTTGCCTCTGACATTTTCCCTAGTCTCAGCTGAGTTTAATTCATGCCACTCATCCTTCTTGTGAAGACAGTGCCCTTTTCCTGCCGTGTTTTTGGGAAGCTTAACTTGGTTCTTGCTTTAGCTTTACTGATGTGTTCTTATGTAGTGATTATGGCTTTTGGCATTGTTCTCCAGAAACCTGGCCATAACTCCCATCCCTGGGACTGGGCCTGCTCTAGTCTAAATTTCCTTTTAATTATTTCAGTGAGCCCTGCCAATCTAGAAGGATCTGTCATCTTGGTTACTAACCCCGGACTTTAATGGAAAGGCCTGCAATGCTCCAGTGAATGAAAGAATCATTCCGTACGGCAGATTTTTCTCTTCATCGCCTAGCACACCACACTGACAGGAGGAGCACAATGATGGCGGCTGGGATTTTGTTTTCTTTGCCACAGACTTTTCATTCCCCAGGTATAGCACTCATGCCTGTTAGCTACGGGGAAAGAATTAATAAGAAACAGGTGATGGCCTTGAAAACATCATGGAGTTGGTTCCCAGAGCAATTGAGAGTTCTCCAACACCATGCCCTGAGCATGCGCAAGGGAAATTTGAAGGCTCATAAATGTAGCAAGTGGATGCAAGTCATGTCTGGAGAGATGGAAGTATTACTGTGAGCTTTAGAATAGCCACTGTGGGGCAGAGGAGAGGGACCACGGCCTGGGGCTTCAAGAATGATGTGCTACATTGACACTAGAGCCAGCCACTTCCTTTGGTCCTTTTAGGAAACTCTTCCCATTTTCTCCTATTCATAGTAAATGTACAAACAGCAATAGAGTTGAAGGCAGAGAACGGACTTTGTGAGCAAACGGCTCTTGCTGTGTCTTTAAGAGCAAATGATTTAACCTCTTCGAGATCATCAACTATAAAATAGAAACAGCAGACATCTACCTAAACAGGTTATGAATAAGAAAGGAAGGGTTTCAACATCTGGCTTAGATCTTGCCAAGGAGTGGCCTTCAGCAAATGGGATCCAGGTTGCTAGGGCTGTGTTATTGAAGCACGTGACTAACCCTTGAGCAACAGGCTTCTGATGCAACAGGAATTGCTTGCTATCTAGAGAACAGATCCTGGATTCAAGCATGCCGACACTGAGAATCGTTTGAGGAGGGGGAAATGATGTTCCTGTACTGGCATTTGTTCATTACAGAAAAAGGACTTTCTGTTAATTTATGGTCTTGTTGTTTTGTATTTTCCTAGAATAATCTACGCTGCTTATATTAGAAAGGAGAAAGAGAAATGGCTGTTTGAAGACTAAGAAGACACAGTGATGGTGTCACTGGCCCCTGGAAACCAAGGCAAAAAAGTCCAAAAAGTGATGCAGAGTCATTTAGCTAAGCGCCCATGGACTTAGACAGCTGCGACCCTTTATTCCTTAGCAATCAGAGCTGTAGTCAGTGGGAGGATAGGCTTAAAGCAGCACACCGATCCGTGATCAAGTCGCTCCCTCTATTACTTGGCTAATTTTGAAAACAAACAGGATGCACCCCAGAAAGAAAGAAAAGACAGATCTGTTTAGGTTGACACTATAGATTCTACCAAAACTGTGTGTTGAAAAGTCCCTCATGGTTGCCGGTCAAGATCAAGAGCAGGCAAGAAATTCTAGCTGACAACGAAAGAAAACAAGTTCAAAATCATAAATTAAAATTAAGGAACTTAAATATGATATAAAATCATTTAATCTTGCTGATTTATACTGGCTTTCAGAGGCAATTCTTTACTAACGCTTATGTTTATTGCTCTTTTGACTTTTTTAATTACAGTAAACCCCAAATTCAATTATCCACTCTACTATATATTTCAGGCAGTAGTATTGTAAATAAAAGTAGAACCGATTAATAATGTGCTTAGCCTAGCAAAGCTAAATCAAGTAGAATACGGAAAAGGAGGGGGTGTAATTTGATCAAGGTTTGAAAGGTCTGGGGGAAAAAAAATTCCACCTGGTTAAGCTGGAAAATTTGGAGGCTGACAATGGCATTCTTCTGTTGTTGTTGTTCAAAAAAAAAATCTTTAATAAATTGCTCCTCACATGTAAGTTGCAATTTCCTAAGTTTAGGGATGATTTAAAAATATATGTATATTTGAAAACTGCAGCTTTCCTATCAGCAATCAGCTCCGTGTTTTCTTTTTTTCTTTTTCTTTTTTTTTTTTTTTTATATACACAAAAAAAATCCTTGTTTTTCGAGGGCTTATCTCCTTTATCATCTTCCACTGGCATATGCTTTCGGAATGATATAGGCTGCTCCAGCTGTGTTTTGGGCTCCTTAAACATCTCACACTATTCCTCAAATGTTTGGGGTTTGACAAAACCCCAAGTGCATTTGACCATGCACGTCTTCCCTTGATTTTTAAACACATGTGGGTTTTATGGGAAATTTCATCCATGTGTTTTTGATTCCTTTACACTTAACTCATCAAAATGTTGTTGTGTAAGGTCTCTTTGATGTCCAAGTAACTTTGGGAGATCCCCCTCCCCCTTTTTTATGGGACACTTTAATCCTTTTTTCTTAGAAACAGGATGCTGCACGATGCCAAGAAGAAATGAAGTTCTACTTGAGCACAGTGGCGGGTGACGGAACACTTAAAATGACGTGCTTCAACCTGGCTTGGGGCTTGACTGAAATAATTCACTTGGTCATTAATTTCTTGTTAAATTTGTTGCTTTTGGGGGGGGATTTTGAGGTAATAAAAGGCTGTATTTTTCTTCAGGAGCAAATACAAAGAGGTAGAAAATTGTGAAGTGTTTTAAAATTAATAATGCTGTCTGATAAATGAGCTTGCCATTTTAACCTGTTTACACATGCTAAATGGAGTTCTGTAAATTGGGGGTAATTATGTCTTTATCTATTTGTCACCAGGAGGCCTGGGAATGGGTCAGAGTGAAGAAACCCATTGGAGAGATATAGTTGAATTTAGTTTTCCCAAAAAGTGGGAGATAAGTGCGTAGGATTTGCATTTCAATGCTTCACACAGAAATAAGGAAATGCCATGTATGTACATACTTATGTACATCTACAAATGTTGTATAATGAGGAGTGTGTTGCTAGGGAAACACGGAATGGAGTTTAAATCTTGTGGAATAAGGGCAATAGTTGTGCCTGCCTCTTGGAAGAGAACTTACCACTGTGAAGTTGAAATCAGGTAATACAGTGACAGTCCCCAAGATGGTAACTGGCCTATTGCAGGTTCTCAGAAGGTGCAGCCAATGTGGCTTGGAAATCAACTCCAGCTCTTACCATGACCTTGCCCAAGGGCTCTTCTGTGTTCACCCTCAGTTCCTTCCATACACTCCCATTATAAGCACTGTAGACTGTGTACATGGTAATGTCATGCACGTGTCTAATCTGCATTAATGTGGGAAATACCACCTGTATTACAGATGAAGCAGTGACTTGCCCAAAGTCACCGAAGCATGAAGAACAGTTGAAAGAGTTGAGCTGAGCTATTACAACTCACAGTCTAGGCCCTCTCTACTACATTTCAAGATGACAGTCAGTGACTGTTATAATGGCCTAATCCACACGCTGCTTTCTACCACTTTTCAAGACAATAGTCAGTGAATGTAAATAGTAAAAACCCAAAACCAGAATACTGCTTTGCCAATGGCTGTGTGACGATTGTCAGGGGCCAAATGCCTTAACACAAAACTCCTATTTCTTTGGGAGGGAGTTGGTGGGCATTCATATGCAGCATGGCAATCTTTTCAGAATTATAAAGTTATAGCAAACAAAGAAGAGTTACTGTTACAGATGACAACTTTCTGGGGACATTCTTTTGTCAGTCTGAACCTAATCTATTCAGTACCAGCCCTTCAGAGTTTCTTGTTCTTCCTTTTTTTCCTCTTCCTCCTCTTCTTCTTTTTCCTCTTCTTCTTTGTCATCTTCTTCCTTCCTTCTCCTCATTTCTCATCTTCCTCTTCCTCCTCCATCCTCTTCTTCGCATTCTCATTCTTTTATTCTTATTCTTATTCTCCCCCTTCATGCCTGCATTCCTCTTTGTAGCCTATATGTGTGATTAGGTGCTAAAATGTAAGCACCTGAGGAATTGGAGAGACACTATCACTGGAGAGATTTGGTTGTCTTTCTATTTGTATTGTGAAGCTGAAGAATCCCATACTATAAAATCTTTTACTATACACCATTCTGTCATCAATATTATTAGATTTAACCCACTAATCTTCAGCAGCAGTGGCTTGTCTTCCACTAGAGATGATCACACATTGCTAGAGCCTTTGTTTCAGTAGTTCATGAAATAGGGAAGGAGTGGGAGTTGGTGGGCACACATCATGTAGAATCATGTCTTCCACTAGAGATGATCACACATTGCTAGAGCCTTTGTTTCAGTAGTTCATGCGATAGGGAAGGAGTGGGAGTTGGTGGGCATACATCATGTAGAACCATGTATTCCACTAGCTCCTTGATAGAGAAGTAAAACAGAACCGGAAACAGAGAAATTTCATACTTCAAGAACCACAGCTGAACTGAAATAAACCAGATATGAAGTTACTCATCTGAGCCACTGCAAATGATTCTCTCCAACCACAAAATGATTGTTTTTGTTCTATCCTTGGAGAAATAGCCTTTGGGAAAGGTGGGGGAACCTGTATTGTGTTCTATTGAGAAAGAGCAGGTTCTTATATTGCTTTGGGGGATATTCTTTGCACAAATCACTATACGAAATGATAGTTTTATCTTAATTGTAGATTTCATGGACTACAATGGAGAAGAATAATTTACCATAAATTATTGATGACTAGTATAGTAGATGGTAGGTTTTCAACCTAATTTTCACCCTGGCAGCATTATTTGCTATTTATATACTTATTTAAATGACAATGATAAATAACATTTTCTGAGCCTTCATGTACAGTATCAGATACTATTCCTGGTGATTTACAGATATCAAATCATTAACCCTGTACATGTATGTGTAACACTATTACTGTGATTTTACAAATGGATGAACTGTAATACAGAGGTTAGCAATTTGCCCAAGTTCTCAGCTGGTGAGTGACAAAGAAAAGAATGCAACATTCTTGCTTGAGGGGTCACACCCTTGGAATTCTACAGGATAAAACCAGTTTTTCCCTTTCTGACAGACTAACCTCCACTTTTAGGAGAGAGTGTTTAAATCCTCCAGGTACCCCCACGGACCAGCAAGTGCTTTACCCACCACTAAGTAGACATCAAATCATACTGTGTTTATTCCCCACTGTGTCTATGTGTCTATTGAGCAAATCGGACCAAAAAGAGTATTTTGCTGGAAAGTGATGACCACATTTTTTTGTTTGTTTTTTTTTTAAACAATTCTTTAAGAGGGTCAACATACACCATAGATGTCAAGGATCCAGAGGGGACAGGGTGACAAGTGGGAAATAGTGCCATAGATACAATTGAAAACCTCATCCCAGAACCGCGAATCAAGGGGGCGTTGTAATGATTAGAGCTTTCCCATCATACCTCGGGCCAGCAGACCAATGATGAGAGCCCTTGCTGAAAGTCTGCTGAGAATAAAACTGCATACATGTAAGCAGGCAAACAACAACAAACCACGTGACCATGGCGCTGGATGGAGGTTTAGAGCGCACACTGCACTTGCAGAACTGAACCCAAGTTCAGTTCCCAGCGCACGTATCAGGTGGCTTACGATTGTCTGTCACGCCAACTCTAGGGACCCAATGCCTTCTTTTGGACTCCATAGGCATCTGTACTCATGTATGCGTGCACTTCACACACACACACACACATACACACACACACACATACACACACACTAATGTAAACAAGTGTAAAAAGCAAGGCAGTGGAACAAAAAATCAAGGCCACAGGAAGGTGACCTCTGTGCTTTCTGATGAAAGCCTTTTAGAGATGACTTACTGTCACACATTTTTTTTTTTTAAATCTTCCGATAGTTTTAGAATTGCCGGAAAACTTCAGAGGTAGAACGGATATTTTCTTTGTACATTTTACTTACATTTGACCCATTTATCAAAAATAAGGCCTTCATATTAGTACAACTCTGTGAACTATATGCTGGAGACTTTGGATTCCACCAATGTCTCCACATCATGGAACTCTTTCTGTTCCATGAGATTTTGCAGACCAGATTACATACTGTCTGCTTTTTTAAGAGAGAGAGAGAAAATTATGTACACGTGAAGAAACCATTTTGTGCATGTGGGAAAGAAAAAAAGAGAAAAAGAAAAAGAGTTCCCTATGCTTGGGACTCAATGGCCTGAACAAAGCCTCGGGAGGTGATGCTGAAGCAGAAATTTAGATTCAAATAAGAAGCAGCAGCAAGGGATAGAAAACTATCAGCCGGAAGAGTTTTAGGCAGAAGGAATCGCCAGGACTGAGGACTCACAGCAAAGAGGCCAAAGGAAGTATGATACGGTCCAGGAGCCATGGAGAGCCGATGTGCCTGTAGTAGATAGGGAGAAGGGACATGGTCCTGGGGACACTGAAGAAGAGTCACAGGGAGACTAGGAGCAGACGGTGCATGGCTTGGAGAATGCTCATCAATGTGATCGATCTTTCTTATAAGATTTCCTCTAGGGGTTTCAGACCTCAAAATACAATTTTCCAAAAAGGAAGTCCTAGGCGAAATCAAAATGGGAATACTCATATTCAGACATTTTTTTAAAAAACTGATCTCTGGTATCAGTTCACATTTGCTCTTGAGAGTTTGAACGAATACCAGTCTAAGAATTACATGGCCACCTTCTGAGACAACCACAGACCTGCTGTTCCAGCTGAGATCCCTTCTGAATAATATTTTATTTTATGGTTGTCTCATTACGGATGGTCTCCTAGCTTATCCTTTATAAACATCATCTCCTTACCTTAATCCACCCTTTCCTCCACTGCTCTGTCAATCATCTCCATCAACGCCACTCAATACAATGACACTAGCTTGAGGGATGCAACTTTCTTGTGTCCTAAGGGAATTTTGTAACTTCGGGCTGAGAAGGGCTCCGAAACAGATATCCTCAGACCGTTTGCTCTGCGCGCCCCTCCCTTAAAGTGGTATGTGTGATCCTGGGTATCTGCAAGCTGTGTAGCTTGTGATCGGCAGTGGCTGGATTGCTATGTCATATGTAATAGCTAACAGCAAAGGGAGAGGGATGTGAGCTATTCATGTTGCTGCCTCTGTAGAAGCTGTCAACCGTATGAAGTCAGAGAATCGTGAAAGCAATAAATAGAACCTTGGCTACTTTCCTCCACAGATATTTCCAAACCTTCTACCATCCACAAAACTAAAGCAGATGAATTGTAATTGATTTTTATAAAGGATTCATAAAATACACCTAAACATTTGGAAACATCTGGGAGATGGCCCAGGAATCTTTTTTTCATTATTTTTGAATGAGCCCAACTTGGGAGATTTGTGATGAATTCAATCTGGCAGTGAACAAAGTCAATGCAAGGTATAGCTGGATACACTAAGAAAACCCTGGGGGAGTTTTTCTCTTGGGCCTACCTACCCATCTCCAACCTCTAGTGGTACAGCCCCATTGGCTTGGCCATAGTTGGTATGTGGACAGTGCTGGATTTGAGTTCTGGGTCTTCCATTTATTAGCTCTATAACTTTGGACAAGTCACCAAAACATTTTCAACTTTCCATTGGTAGATCTTTAAAGTGGAGGTGATATTGTTACTATCTAGGATAACTGAGTATTAAAGAGTTTTTGATAAAGGCTTAACAATGAGTCTTCCATTTTAAGTGATCAACAAAAGTTAATGATTAATGTAATCATTATTGTTAATAAGATCAAATATTTATTGTTCTTTTTATGTGTAATGCAGCATTTCAAGTGTTACATGAACTCAGAAAAGAATTGGACATAGTTACTTTCTGTAGAACTGGGGACTGTCCATGTGAAGCTTAATTATCAGCAGAATATCTAAGAACAAAAATGAAAAGAGTTTAAAAAGTAAATGATTGTCAAAGAGCCGAACAGTCAAAACAGAATCCTAGAAAGCAAAAATCTGTATGGTTTGAAAAGGCTTGCAGAGGTCTGGAGAGAGAGAGAGAGAGAGAGAGAGAGAGAGAGAGAGAGAGAGAGAGAGAGAGAGAGAGAGCGCGAGCTCAGTAATGAAAAAGAGGAGCTGCTCTTCCAGAGGACCCAGTTCCCAGTCCAGCAACAATGCTGGGGGATGCACAACCTCCAGATCTGTAACTCCAGATTGGAACACATCTGGATTTTCTGGCCTCCCACCACCTGTGCGTACACACACACACACACACACACACACACACACACACACACACGCACACATGCATACATGCACAAACCTACACACATTCATATTCATGCACACACACTCGCACATACAAGAACACACATGTGCAAGTGCACATGCACACACACGTTAAAATAAAATATCTTTAAAAATGCTGGGGGAAATAGGGCATGTTCTAGTATGGTACTTCAAGACTACACAGGTAGTGTTAAAGACAATATTAATAGAAAATTTAGTGAATTGTTAAAGAATAGGTATAGTTAAGAAGTGTGGGGTTTTACTAAGAAATAGTTTGGGGCTAGCTCACAATAGCTAATGAGATTAATTAGTGTCAATTAAACACACTGGTTTTGCTGAAGTCTTTCTATAAATCAGAACATTTCCCCCTCAGGAAGAGGCCTGTAGTGGGTAGGAATATTTTTTGCTAGCCTTTGATTGCAGCTTTCATTCAACCGCTCAGATCTTGCAAAGTGGCTGTGATAAGGCTGGCTCGTCGGAAATGAGCATGTATCAGGACTGTAACACCTTTAGGCCCGGCACCCCTACAAAAACCCTTGTCACTTTAGTTTAATTGCAAATTCCCCAGAGAACCTCCTCTAATGACCCATTTACATTAAAGCTTTTAAATTAGATTTCAATCTTAATTTCACTTGAAATGCTACCCTGGAGTAATCATTCCATTATAAATCATTTTATTTGATTTTATGGAATTGCTCAATTACAAGGGAAGTATTGAAATAAAGTGGAGCGATATTGAGAAACGTGGAGAGACAAAAGCAGGGTCTGTTTGACTTTGGGAAAATGTTATCAGTCAGAGCGAATCTTAGTCATTTGTAAGCCGCACGGTGTCTTACAGTATTGAACTGCGGGATAGTCTGTATGAGAGATAATTGGATCGCTGTGACACTTTGAATGAATATTGAGGCTTTCGACTTGGGCAGGAAGCACAGCAGAACACCAAGATCATTCTAGATTGAGGAAGGATGCTCTTTTCTACTGACAAATTGCTGATCCTATGAGGCCATCATTACTGACAGAGAATGCATTTCAGCGACTGCCTTGCCCTGCACACCTTTATTGCATGTATACATGTGTGCTGTGAGTCGCCTTATGTCCATCCACATGCTTGCATAAATTTTATTCATAAGTCATTCTAAACACTGTGTGAGAACTTCCTCATAAAAGTCTTTTGAACTCATTTTATATGGGACACAGTGTTTTTTGCAATCTGTACAATCTGCCACATGAGAGTTGTGTGCTCAGCTCTCACTTACACTTTGAATCTTAGCATTTGAGTCTTAATGGAATTAGAGGCCAGCCTGGCTTTCACAAAGGAGTTCCAAACTAGTGGGACACTAAATGGTTTTTGTAATTGTTAGTATACTGCTCAAAACCAGGGACCACAAAACCATAGTCTAAGACCAAATGTTACAATAGGGACCCGTGAAACATGAAAGCAAGTGACTTGCTTCCTTGGGCAGTAATTCTAGCTCTGTGCAGAGTAATTATATTAATCACTGTTTGTTACTATGATAAAATACCATGACCAAGAGCTGGGTGGTGGTGGCACATGCCTTTAATACCAGCACTTGGAAGGCAGAGGCAGGTGGAGCACTATGAGTTCGAGACCAGCCTGGTTTCCAGGACAGCCCCCAAAGCTACAGAGAAACCCTGTTTCAAAACACAAATACAAAAACGAAAAAACAAAAAATACCATGATCAAAAGTGACTGAGGGAAGATGTTATTTTCTGTGTGGTTTCAGAGGGATAGAGTCCATCACGAGGCAGGTAGAGAAAGCAAGAACAACAGGCAAGTAAGGTGGTGTTATAAGATCTAACCCCAGGAAGGCTGCACCTCCTAAAAGTACCATAACCTCCCCAAAGTGCCACCAACTCTGGAGCAACTGTTCATATACATGAGCCTATGTGGGAAATTTGTCTTTCAAACCCCGCATTTGGCATCTGGCCACTATAGATTTATGGCCATCTCATAATGCAAAAATGCATCTAACTTCAAAAGTCCTCACAGTCTTTAAAAGTCTCTGCACTCTCTAAGAGTCTTCTGTTTATGTCTCTTCTAAGACTGAAGGCCATCTCTTAACTGTGCCCTATGTAAAATAAATACATAAAAGAAAACCAAACAGATCACATACTCTAATGTACATACAATGGCACAGAATTCCCACTCTAAAAGGAACACATAGGGGAATGGTTAGGAAGTACTGCACCAACGCAAGATCAGAACTAACCTGGGAGACACCAACTCCTCTAGCTCCATGCCCTGCATCTGGAGCTACAGTTTCAAAGGACTTAGATGATCTTGTCCCTCCAGTTTTGCAACATACATTAATTTTTCACTTGGCATGATTCCATACCCCTGGGTAGTTCTCCTTGGGAGATGTCTTAAGATTCTGGCATCTCCAACATCTCCATTGCAGCCCAGATTCAGCATCCCAGCTTCATCCAGCAGCATCTCAAGTCTTTCTTGCAGGAACCGTCTTCAGAGGCTCTCTAAAACTACGGAGAAAGAATCCACAGCACCTTTACTCTTATATCGTTCCCAGCTCCAAAGCCAGTACCATGTGGATGACACTCCCAAATTCAGCTGATAATGAGGGATGGAACTTCATCCCCTTGGACCACACAGTTGCATCAGCATTTGCACACTGTTGCCTTCTAGAAGGGGAAATACTCTAGGCCACTTGTTCTCAGCCTTCCTAATGCTGTAACCCTTTAATACAGTTCCTCGTGCTGTGGTCAACTCCAACCACAAAATTAGTTTCCTTGCTATTTCATAACTGTAATTTTGCTACTGTTACGAATGGTAATGTAAATATCTGATATGCAGGCTATCTGATATGTGACCCCTGTGAAAGGGCTGTTTGATCCCCGGTGGGATCACAACCCACAAGCTGAGAAACGTTGCTGGAGTCGAGGCTTTTCTTTCCCTTCAAGGATTGGCGTTTTGGCTGGGTAGACTCTTACCCTGAGGAGGCGCCTATCAATTCTAATGCACATCAAGAGGCTTCTCTTAGGGAAACAGTCTCCTAAAAAATGACTGCCTCGCTTTCAGCTCATGATTTGGCGTTGACATCCTGCTTCTTAGAGTTCTGTCCTTCTCTAAGCTATTTGCTTCGTGTTCTCTGCCGCGTGTGTTGCTATTTTCTTTCGGACTCATTCAGAAGAGTATTAAGTAATATATATATATATATATATATATCTATGGCAGTTGTGTATGAAGTCCCTGTTCTGCTTTGAAAGGAACCCGGGGATCCGGACCTCCACTCCCTGCAGTACGCTCAGCAGCCAGGCCTTCCCAGGCTTCTGCTGGACTGTCCCGTTAGCCCTGCTCACGGTGTTCAACAGCTTTTCCCAATTCTTCCACCTTCCTCCGGAACACTGCCCGGTCAGGCTCTGCAGAGCAATAACCCCCCATTTTCTCTATGCGAATAGGGTTCTGCATCTGTTACTTCTCTATCGCTATGATAAAATGCCACAACCAAAACCAATTCATGGAAGAGTTTACTTTGGTTTATGGTATCAGAGGGATAGAGTTTATCATGACAAGGGAGACACAGCATGGCGGCAGGAGCAGAACACTGGCAAATCACATTTTTATCACACACAGAAAGTAGAGATAGGGAGATAGACAGAGGCGGGAGGGATCAGGAATTGAGGCAAGGCTATAAGTTCTCAAACTAACCATCAGTGATATATTTATCCACCTCCTACAAATAGCCACCACCTAAGGACTAAGAGTTCAGATAAAAGAGCCTGTGAAAGATGTTTCTTATTCAAACGAGCACAGCAAAAATAACTAACTAGAAACTTCTATTTCCTTCTACAATGCCATTATTTCACTTTCAAAAGTTAGACTTCCTTAAAAAACTACCAAGGAGTTGACCTAAATTCTATGTAAAGAAATGAGACCATGATTTTATAAATCTACTAATGTCAACCTTGTCAAGAGATGCAGAAATTTTATTTTGTAATTATTTTGCTCAAGGTCTGGAACCTGGTCAATTTTCTTATGCATATTGCACGCACTTAAAATGTATATAATTTCTATTTTTCAAGTGTGGTCCTCCTTCTTCTCCTGTAAATGTTTATACTGCATTTCCAGCATTCCAGGAAATGAGGCTATAGCAGTAAGAAAACAAAACAAAGCAAAAATCCACCTCTGTCAACTGTTATTAAAATATCCTCTAGTCAAATTCATTCTTCTCATTGAAAACACCAATCCAACCTTTGTGTCAGCCATCTATCCCTAGCAAAACTCCCTACTGGGGAAGTGGAATGGCCACACTTGCTGCCAATTGGCCAGGAATGAGAAACAGCTTAGATGCCCATCAACAGATGAATGGATCATGAGAATATGGCACATTTACACAGTGGAATATTATTCAACTATTAAAAATAAATGAAATCCTGAAATTCAAGCAAGAAGGATGGAGCTAGAAAAAAATCATCCTGATAGATGACCCAGACCCAGAAAGACAAATATGATAAATATCTCACTAAGACATCATCAGAGAGGCTTCCACTGAAGGGAGATGGGAACCAAAACAGGGACCTAAAACTGGACAATGTGCAGAGAGTGAGAGACATTGGAACACTCTCCTAAGTGGGCTGTTTTCATCAAATCCATCCCCTAGAGGCTCAGGGGCTCAGGGATCTATGTGGAAGAGGAGGTGGCAAGATGGTACAAAGCACTGGAGATGGAAGACAGCAAGAAAGGAATCCTTCTAGTCCCCGCAGTTCCGACACGTGCATGGATGCACAGAGATGTGGCAGCCTGTACAGGTCCAAATCAGATGGGGTCCTAGCACAGAGACGGGAACGGGACCCATGCTCCCATCCTAACCCATATGCTATCTCCACGTGACAGCCACCCGGAAGGAAAACTTACTTATATCCAGTGGAGTCTCTCTGGATAACAAACTAAAGTTAAGGGTGGGTGCCAGGCCCAGCAGTAAATGTCCAAGAAGAAACAAATTCAGCAATATTTTTGGATTTTTGTCTCCTAATACTTTATTTATGCATGCTTTACCTTACTTGTCTTTTGCTAATCTATTATGGTTTCTGATTTTGTGGTTTTAGGGATTGTGTGTGTGTAAGCGTATGTGTAACTCTCTATGTGTCCTCTTTCTTGTGGTATTTCTTTTTTCCTTTGGGTGTCTATTTGTTTGGTGCTATTCTGGTTTGTTTGTTTTATCAGCCTATTTGTTTTCTAAATAGGGAAGGAAAAAATGGTGGAGTTGAATGAATAAAGAAGTAGGGAAGACTTTGAGTAGACAAGGGGAAACATGATCAGAATATATTGTATGAAAAAATTATATTCAGCTAAAAGGGTGTCTTTTATTTAAAAGATCTTTCAAGATGACACTGACGTAATTAGAAAACAGGACTTTATTTCATACAAATGTTTGAAATTTGATATTTCCCCTTCATAATAAATACTATTCAATTTCTTTAAAAAGTCCAATTCTGAGAGGAATTTATTAAAATGGCCTATTAAGATTATGGTATAATTTTTCAAACATTTCTGGATACTTTTTCTTCAATTGTTTGGTCTAAATTTTAAGTGAGGACAATGGAGCTTCTGCAATTCATGAGTGAGCCACACCTTTTATTTTTAGGGTTGTCCCTATCTTGATGGTTTGTCATACTTTTATTTGTGTGATATATTATAAAAAGAACATCTAGGATTTTAGTTTGCTTGTTTTTTAAAGGCAGGGTTTCTTTGTGTAGCTCTGGCTGCCCTGGATCTCACACTGCAAACCAGGCTGGCTTCAAACTCTCAGAGATCCACCTGCCTCTGCCTCCTGAGTGCTGCAATTCACAAGCACCACCACCACCCAGCAAATGATCTGTCCTTTGACTTGTACGAAATCTTTTAATGATCCTCGATTTTCAAAATTTGCATTTTATAATGCAATTATATTTTTTGAGCAACAAACTGGAATTTCTTCTTTCTTGTTTCTACATTTTAATTCAGACTTCTGAACACAGCTATTCACCAATTTCAACCTCAGCTTCCCAATCAGATTATGAACCCATTTTCTTTTCTAATCTGTATTTTATTTCTTTAGGTTCAATGTACAAACTTTGCCCCCAGATTTCTTTATCCTGCTACTTACTATTGGGTATTATATTTACTTCTAAATATATTCCCTTGTTCTGTTCTGTGGATTTGCATCTTTTGATAGCATTTTTATGAGACGGGCTCTCACTGTGTAACTCTGACTGGTCTGAAACTTTCTATGTAGCCACAGAACTCATAAAGATCCACCTTGTTCTGCCTTCCAAGCGCTCGGATTAAAAGGACGAGCCACTACACCTTCCTTTTCTAATAGCTTCTTACATGCACATAAGTGGTAAGTATCTAACCCTTTATGCCTTTGGATTACATTCAGTTTGGTTTCACAGCAGATTGACAGATTGGTTGAGTATAGAAATTTTTTATTTCTCCTATTTGGATTTTGAGTTTCTTTCCCTTGTCTTCCAGCTCTCAGCGCTGCCCTGAAAACTGACTGCCTTTTAGTTTCTTGTGTTCAATGTTCTCTCTGTGTCTGAGCAGAAGTTAGCATGTAAAATTTCACATGAAAACATGAGCTGTGTATGAAATGTAGATTTTTCCGAGTATACAAATAATCCCTCTGTTTTCAATCCTTCCTTGTTCCCTTTCTACTACATTACAAAAAAATCAAATATTTGCATTTTTTCTTCCTGCTGCATTTCTCCACAGCAAATTAGACTGTGGGACATTATACTGTAATTTCTTCTGTTCTGAGTCCATTGTTGTGGCTGTGTTTGCTTCCCATCGTTTCAATATTTTTTTTTAGTACTGTTTACTCCCTTTGAGTCTTCTTTTGTTCAAATTGTGTTTAACCAGTTATGTCATTTCGTTTCTTCATTTTGATGGAATATGGGAAACACTGATACTAAATGTGTGTGTTTATTGTGCATTTAACTAGAAGTTTTTGGCTGTATTTTAATGTTTTGTTTTGATTGTTGCTAAAGTATTGGGAAGTATTGTTATGTGTTATGTAAGGCAGTGTATATGAGTATGTGTGGAGAACGGAGGTCTTAGGATCAATTCTTCCACATCAACCCAGTTTAGTATTCTTTCATCTTTACTAGTATGAAGTCTTTCACACTACATACTGTATAGTCTACTTTACAGATCAGTGAATTTAACTTCAGGGTTATTAGGTCACTAACCTAAAACAATAATATCACGCCAAATTGCAGTGCTAACATTGATGCCAAAGCAAACGTATAATGTAAGCCCTACTTACAAATAATGATTAATTACTTTGAAAGATAACAAGTGTGACTCTTAATAATCAATCAGTTTTGCCCACCAATGATCTGATTTGTGAAGTGTTGCTTTTTATGTGCAGACTTGCATGCACACATGGTATAACACTACACGAGTACACATACATGTACCTTCCCAAGCAAAAATAAAAAAAAAACAAGTAACTGAGAGATACCATACTTACAATAAAATTTTCATCATTTCTCATTTAGATCATATTTTATACATAAAGATCATTATAACAGTGAGTTCTGCCTATTTCAATTTGGACATAAACACACATATAAAGATTTATTTTTTGTGATGAGTCAGTAAAATGTAATCTAACAAGCTGGCTGTGACATGGTTTTACAACTAACTTACATAGTTAAGAACTAGATATGCCTGATTGCAGTATGATAGAGAAGCATGGTCACTTCCAGTCCATACTTCCTCACAAACGCAATTAGCCTTCAGTTATTTGCTTTTTTTAATTCTTGCTTTTGGGGGTGTACATGTATGTGTACATATGTGATCTTATAGCATTTGTGTATGCATGTTTGCATGTCCACGGACACACGTACAGGTGTGTGTATGTATGTATGCATGTGTGTGTGCTCACTTATGCACACAGACATTTGAACACTGACATTTCTAATTGCTCTCTGCTTTATTTGCTGAGATAAAGGTTCTTTCTGGACTCCTAGCTCACCGATTTTGATAATGTAGCTAGCCGGTTTTTCTCATAGATCCCGTCTCTAACTTCCTGTATTGAGACATAAGCATGGAGTCTTTAACATTGTTGATGTGGGTTCTGAGGATCTGAACTCTGCACTCCAGGGTTGTCAGGTGTTACCCTCTTAATGTGCTGAACCGTCTTGCCAGTCCATATTCTTGTATTTTGGATCTTGTTTTAATTCTCCTCGCCTATTCTTTGCCTCCCTCTTTTCTTCTTTGATGCCATTTGCTTTGTCTGCCTTGCTGTGTTTTACCTATTCTTTTATGTGTTCATCTCAAGCAGGTGAGGCAAACATTTCCTTGGGTCATTGTATGAACTTTATGAGAATGTTGTGATTCACTAATAGTGAATGGGCATTTGATGAATAAATGAATAAATAAAGTATACATTCATTGGATCTTTCCAAAATATACATGCCATGCCTGTTACCTGCTATAGAAATGGGACTAAGCCAATGCTTATGTATTTCCTCTCATGCCTGACCATCTTTCTTCACACATGTTATAGCTTAAACGATATTTGTTGGCTCATGCTATAAACACATAGTTCAGCTAAAATGAAATAAACATAAACAACTCTAATTTTAGGTGGTCTAAGTATTAGGAACCATAAATATGTGATATGAACTTGTGTTATTATGGCAGGAGATGGTGTATAATATATAAATCTAACTTAATAGTAGACACTGAAATACAAAAAGCTATTATTTATGATGTGCCCAATACCCAGGTTAAGAAGTTCTTCCAAATGTTTCTATTAGGAATATAAACTTAGGGCTCCAAATCTCATATTCTATATTTCCTCATTTAAAATTTCTTTCTTTTATTTATTTGGCATGTGCTCAGAGGATAACTTGTGGGAGTAGGTGTAATCCTTCTACTGCTCCCAGGACTGTTTCAGTGGTTTCTTTTATAACATATGATCTTGGAGGCTGATAAACAGCTTAGTGTGGAAAAGCTCCTGACACCAACTCCTACAGTGTGAGCCCAAGTCCTGGGAGCAGCAGAATGAGTTCTTTTGGTTTCAAATGTTGAAAAAAATGTTTTGGTTGAATTGACTGCTTAGCTGTAAACAATAGACACTCCTCTGGAAAAAGATGAAACTTATTAAGCTGTATCAGTGGAAACAACATCCCAGAGATTCAGTCACAGACATTATGTTGCCAATAACCCAAAATGCTTCAGGACCAGCCTCCTGTACCCCACTACTCCTACCAAAACAGTAGAGGCGCACACCACCCATGTTAGGTATTAAGCTGGAACTTCTGCCACTGCTATTGTCACCCGAATCAGACAGGATGTCCCACAGTACCTATTTCTGAACAGACTTTTCACTCCATTATTAGTGATATGGTAGGCCATGTCTTTGAGAGCTAAGGGCTTTAGACAGTCACACATGATGCCATCCAAAGAAAACTGGGTGATGCAAAAGCATGACATTCACTGAAACCATCAATGCAAAGTTCATCTCCATCTTATTGGTTTTATTTAGACCGTGTGTTTGCACATATTTTAGGTTTGTCTTGAACTCACTGTCTAGCTCACATAGCTCTGAGCTCAAAGGGTTACCCTGCCTCAGCCTCCCAGGTACTTGAATTGCAGGAATTGTCCCATCATGCCAGACTCCCCAACTCTGTTTCAAAGATAAATGCTCTTCTAGCCATCAGAATGAGCTTGTGTGATTTTTGCCTGTCAGTCACCAGTCTATGGTGTATTATGGCTCAGAGATGGTCCACACACACAGAAGCAAAACAATGCTATTAACTGACAAAAGTAATTGAGACAGCTAGTCCTTCAAAACAGAGAAGTTGGATTCCTGCAGCCACCCCAATAATACAAGTCATTTCCCATTTACTCAGATCTTCCAGTAACAGCTAAGCCACAATGAACTGCCATATTTTTTTGCTTTATGTGTCTATAATAGAGATAAACTGGGAGAAGTATAAAATAAGAACTTTCTGCCTTGCCATATTCCTAAAAGATGTTGCTGTCAGCTTACAAAATTTTTATATGAGCAGAAAGTAAATATGGAATTCATAAACTCCAATAATAAATTCAAAGTACCCCCTCACCCCCCACAACACATCCCAGCCTTCTTCCATCTTGCCTAGACTTTCCAGCAGTTGAAGTCTGAGCCACACCCTTGTGGCATAGCAATCCTGAAAGCATTTCTAGAAATCAGGTCTTTTTTAGATCTCCTCTTTTGAAGTTGTTGCCCAGCTCATATAATTCATCTTCCACACTATAAAATTAGTACCAGGGAGTCCATGTGTAGTCATCTTGTAAGTATTTACTGTACAGTATGCTACAGAGACATCTTTGAGACTATGATTTCATTATTTTGGCATCAGAAGTTGAACTTTACCATCTTGTGGCTGAGCTAGTCCTGGCACCCTGGGGGAGACATAGGCCTTTATGTCTTTCAAAATTCAGGGCGTCTTTTTGTCTTGGTTACGGCTTGTATTTCTATGAAGAGACACCATGACCACTGCAACCCTCCTAAAGGAAAGCATTTTATTGAAGTGGCAGCTTACAGTTTCAGAGGTTGACTTCATTACTGTTGTGGTGAACACGGTAGCGTGTAAGCAGACGTGGTGCTGGAGTGGGGAGTCCCACATCTTAATTGATAGGCAACAGGACATGAACTGAGATACTGGGTGTGGCTTGAGCATATATGAGACATCAAAGCCCACCTCCACAGTGACACATTTCCTTCAACAAGGCCATACTTATTCCTACAAAACTACATCTCCTGATAGTGTTACTCCCTTTGAGGGCCATTTTCTTTCAAACCACCACATTTGACTCCTTGGTCCCCAACGGTTTGTGACCATATCATAATATCATAATGACCATATCATAATATCATAATGCACAAATGCATTCAGCAGAATTTCAAAAGCCCCCATCTAAAAGTCTAGAGCTCAGAGTTTCTTCTGAGGTTTATACAATCTCTTAACTGTAGTCCCCTGTAAAGTCAAAATAAAAGAGCAGATCATATGCTTCCAACATATAATCACAAGGGATATGCATTACTATTCCAAAATACAGGGAAGGGGTGTAGTGAGGAAATGCTGGACCAAAGCAGGACCGAAAACCAGCTGGGCCAACTCCAAACTCTGCATCTTCATGTCGGAGGTGAAAGCGTTTTTCAGATCTCCAACTCCTTTCATCTTTGCTGCCTACAACATACTTCTCTCTCTTGGATTGATTCCACTCCCAACTGTTAGCAGCTCCCCTTGGCAGGTATCCCACAGCTCTGACATTTCTAACATCTCGGGGTCTCCAAAGCAATCCAGGTTTCCACTCCACCTCTTCATGCAGTGGCCTTTCTACTAGGCCTCCATTCAGGGACACCACTGACACATGCCTGGCCTCTGCAGCTTTCCTTAGTTGTGGAGGAAAATTCTATAAGATCTCTCTTCTATCCTTAAAGCCGGAACCACATGGCTGAGATTGGCAAGCTCTGCTGCTTACTGCGGCCGGAACATGGCCTCCTCATTCAGTTACATCTTCACCAGCTTCCTGTTCTCAATGGCTTCCTTCACTGCCCCAATCTTGGCTATCCTGAAACGGGGTGGAGACCAGACTGGTTTGTCTTAAACTCAGAGATCCACCAGCCTCTGCCTTCTGAGCGCTGGGATAAGGGTACGCACTATGACCACCCTGCTTAAGCTTTTCACAATGTGAGACTTAGCTGGGTGGGATTTTGCCCTGAGGTCACCACTCCATTTATTCCCTTTCTCATTCTATTTTTCTCCCTGAAGCCAGAACTGAGCTCCATTCTGCTTCCTCGTGCTTGTACTTATTTTTCTCCTCTACTAACTCCTTTTCATTGTAAATCTTTAAAAGCATGAACACGGCAATAACCACACAATAGAGTCTATATTAGGCTTTTTGGAGATTTCCTCTGCCAATGGGATTGATCTAAATCTCTTCACTTTAGGCTCAGGCATACTTTTCAGACATGGGCAAAAAGCAATCATGCTCTTTTCTAAAATATCACAAAAATGATTTCTAGGCAACATACTAAAATTCTTCTCCTCTGAATCAGCTTAGGCCAACCCCCCACAGTTCTAATCATTCCCAGTACCATTGTCTTCCATGCTCCTAGTATGGCCCATTAGGCAGTGCTTAAAGCATTCTTTGCTTTCCTAACCCTAAGTACCAAAGCCCTTATTATTCCAAACAAAAACATGGTCTGACCCATCTCAGTAATACCCCACTTCTGTCATAGTTAGGGTTTCTGTTGCTGTGAAGAGACAGCGTGACCACAGCAACTCCTACAAAGAAAAACATTTAATTGAGGTGGCCTCTTACAGTTTCAAAAGTTTAGTACATTACTGTCATGGTGGGACATGGTGGCATGCAGGCCGACACAGTACTAAGAACTGAGAGTCCTACATCTTGTTTGGTAGGCAGCAGGAAGTGAACTGAGATACTGGGTGTGGCTTGAGCATACATGAGACCTCTAAGCCTGCCTCCACAATAACACAGTTCCTCCAGTAAGGCTATACCTGCTCCAACAAAGCCAATGCCTCCTGATAGTGTCACCCCCTTTGGGGACCATATTCTTTCAAACCGCCATAGGTTTGTTTTGCAGGTGTTACTTTCATGTTTAAGAAGCAAACAGATTTTGAAAGGTGAGTCAACTGTCATCATTATACTGAATTCTTTGGTTTCAAGACAAGACAGCTATATTAGAACCTATGAGTGGCTTTTACAGTAGCTTGCTCTTGGGGGTAGGCAGATCTGAATACATTTTGTTTTTTTCTGTAGTCCTAGGTTTGTTATTCAATCCAAAAATTCAAACAGGGAAATTAATTAAGTTTAATTGTGAGTTATAGCAATGCCAGTTAGGATCACTTCAGGGCAAGATATTGTTTTAGCTTTCATAATTCACTTTCTCTTGATTTTTTTTCACTCATTAATAAATTCTTAGTTGAAACCTATAAAGTCTGATGCCTAATCTTTAAATTTTTCTCAGTATGAGAGATAAAGGCCACCCTGTTCCTCCCATCTCCTTCCCCAAGAAGGACAGCTACTATGATACAATATAGATTATATAAAAGTAATTGTAATGATGGTTCAACATTTCCTAGAATATGTGCAATGTGCGATTCACAGTTGGCCAGGCCAATTTCCTCAAGGTGAACAGAGATCATATAAGATTCTGTCCCTGTCATCCTCATAAAAGAAGTCGGTGTACAACAGTGTCCACAATGCATTGCTAGAAAAAGGATTTTAAGTAGATAACTGACTGCCTCCCTAAAGCCATCTTTTTTATCTTTTCAGAGGAAAAATTAGTAACCTTCTTTTTACAGCTGATTTGTTCAGGTGGCTAAAATCATCAGACATGAGTGCACAAAATCACATAATTTCTCTATCAAAACTATAAAGAGTCATAATGCTTTCTTATTACCATCTAGAAAGAGTGATAATTAAAAAGTTTTAATCACACAGATGTTGAGATCACTTTCAATGGTCAAGTGTCAAGAGACAAGGAACATAGGTGCCTTGTGGGCCACGGAACACAACTGCCATATGTGTCCTAGGCTACCTATACCTTTATATACATGAAGTATAGTTTATCATTTTTATATAATCTATTATGACTTTAGTTTGTGTCCAAGACACTAACGTTTCCACTAAAGTCACACAGATTTCTATATTTTTCTTTTAAGTTTTATACTTTTGAATTTTGTCAGATTTGATTTGCTAAAGTTTCAAAGGAAATATTTTATATATGTTTATGAAGGACATTTTGTGGATGTTTTTACTGCAACATTTTCAGTCAATTTTCTCAGGATGGGATGGCAAGAATGTCATGCTGTAAGCCTTTCTGAGACTGGGGTTTCAGTTCAGTGGGTAGAATGCTTGCCTGGCACACACAAGGAACTCGTCTGTTTCATTGAGGCTGTTATATTTGTTGATATCAAGAGCATCATGCTATTCTCTTGTCCTCTCCAGGTCTATAACTTAGGGACTTATGCCACCTCATTCCAGACACTGGGTTTTGGTTTTCAGTCATATACAGCGTGTTCCCTAAAAATTTTGAGTATCCTGTGTGTGGTGCAGGCTGTGTGTGGCTCTCAGAAGGAGAGTTTGTTCTGAGCTGGGACCCAAAACACAATGGAATCTGGTCCTCCTGGTTGTCTGGGAACAATACCCACAGAGTCAGAGGGAAATGGACGAGAAAGTGTCTGGGGATGTGTAAGCAAAACTCTACACTCCCTGGAGAGAAAACCCCTCCTCAAAGGAAGAATTCAAGGGAAAGGTAATTAATTACTCATTAAACAGTAAGCAGGCTATTTGGCCTGTAAGAAGAATTAAAAGATATTTATACTTGAGAAAGAAGCAACAGGTAATTCTTGATTAGAGAAGAAAAATGCCAGGACAAGACAGAGGAAAACACATCTGTGCAACATAATGACAGAAAGATCTGTTATTAAATTAAGGTCCTTCAGTTACTGCAAATGTTGCGTAAATAGTTTTCTAGTATTGAAATAATACTTTCCATCAAAATTAAATCTCAGATTTCTATTTACTGGCATGCATATGCTAGTTCTAAATTAAAGTTAACTTTTTAAATACATATCAAAAAAATTAATCACAGTAAAAGTAATGTGTTCAGGTTCCAACCTTCAGCCAGTTCCTAAAAAGGAAGGAAGTGACAAAGACTCTCTCAGGATGGAAAGGGATATTTCTTTCTTTAAGGGCAGAGAACGCAGCAGAAAAAAAAACTGAAGATGTGTAGTGAAAGTTTTGGTACTCTAACGTGACCCCTTTACAGGTTTTCCAGCTCCCCTAATGGTTTAAAGGCTAGTCTCTGGATGAGTGTGCATTTCTCTCTAGAGTATAATATAGTTAGTTCCTGCATATCTGTGGACTGTCACATCTATACTGAGCACATACATTATTTTGTTATTCTCCCTGAGAAATAGAGTATGACAACTCTTTATGTGGTGCCCAGTTGTCTCCCTGTCATCACTGTGTTAGACAGAATTTCAGCACATGAGTGGGGGGGACACAGCACTCATAGAATGAACTTATAAACATGGATCTAGTTGATTTCAAATGAAAACAATCCCATAATTTTCTCATCTGGGGTTCTTTTGGGTGATTCAACATGCTATAAGTATAGTTTTGGAAGTATGCATCCAAACACTCTTGATCAATTAGATATATGTTATATATTTACATTTTAGTGTCATTGGAACTTAAGGAAAAGTATAGTTTGAAATGAATACTAGTTTATTGAGTTCTTTTCCCTAAGATCGTTTGATACCCTCATAGCAATCTAGCCAGTGTTGAACTATGATTGACACATGGCTGGCTATTTTCCCAGGATTCCACAGCTTGTCAAAGGACAGCCTGGGATGGAACCACAGGCAGGGCCTTTGCTGTACAGCTTGCATTCTTTACGTCACAAGTCCTCTTTGCAATGTTGAAAGAAGAGAACTCCCAGTCCATGGGCTTGTTTAGAAGCTGCCCTGAAGCATGGAGTTGTTGAGCATAATCCCTTGGCACCTGTCAAAGAGAATCCAAAACCATCCTGCGGTCAGTCAGCACACTCTCTTCAGACTTGTATTCTGCAATGGTGCATTACAGAGTTTCATTCTTAGCACACCTAGAGAAGTAACATAGGATTTGCACAATAAGAGATTTTTGTTGACAGAGGTTTTTGTTCTGCCTGGTCCTGCAGCTGTTCATCCCAAAGAAATACACAGAAGTCTACTACATTAATTATAAACTGATTGGCCTATTAGCTCAGGCTTCTTATTAACTCTTACATCTTAAACTAGCTCATAATTCTTGTCTGTGTTAGTCATGTGGTTTGGTAACTTTTATCAATGAGGCATTCTCATCTTGCATCCTCTGCATCTTGGCGATGACTGCAGACTGAGCCTTTCTTCCTCCCAGAATTCTCCTGTTCTGGTAGTCCCATCTATATTTCCTGCCTGGCTACTGGCCAATCAATGTTTTATTAAAATACAAGTGACAGGGTACAAACCATTGGTCCACAGCACTCTCCCCACCCCCTTTCTTCTAAACAAGAACTCTGAATCAAATCTCCTTTGGTTATCTTTTCTTCTGACCATTATCCATAACAACTTGTAACCAACACCCTAAACAAAGAAAAACATCCATAATCCCTTTTTTGGGAATGTAGACATAATTTTCTTGGCTACTTCTTGTTCAATGAGGGCATTGATAATCTTATGGGGACCTAAAGTAAATTTTGAATTATGGTCCTGACTGGAATATTCTGAGAGACTTGATCATCTTATCCAACAGTCTTGAAACATTTCTGGATGTAGAACTCAGAAGAAACTCTAACAGAGGTCCTCTGAAATGTTGGATCATCTGGGCCATCTGTTCCTATTGGAGATTCTTCAGGGGGTCTTTCTTGATCAAACCAGATTTTTCTTAGCCAAGAATAAATACACAGCCTCTCATTTCCTGTGGAAACAAAACCAAAATCTCTTCTCCAAAGTAACATATTTTTGACTTATATTTTAAAGTCAAGGCATTTTCAAAATATTTATGTTAAATTAATTCAGCAGCATTTATAATCAAATGTATTTTAGCAAATGTTGCCCTTTCTTCAGCATTCAAACAATTCAAAGACAACACAATAATGTATAGTATCCAGACTCTGTGTATTTCTCATTTTTACATGGCTTTATTTTAAACTTTATTTCTTTTCTTTTTCTTTTTAATTTTTTTTGAGGATAGGTTTCTTTGTGTCTCTTTGGCTGTCCTGGCACTCACTCTGTAGACCAAGTTGTCCTTGAACTCACAAAGATCTGCTTGCGTCTGCCTTCCAGGTCTTAAAGGTGTGTGCCACCACATCCAACTATTCTCTTTCTTTATTTTAAGGACTTTATCCTTTTTTCTTTTCTCTCCCAAGCCTACATGCCTTTTTAAACACACTGTAAGCCATTTAAAGGTTTTCGTCATCCTTGAATCTATCTTTACTGTTTATCTCTCTTTTTCTGATCACATGAGTCTTTAATATGCTAAGTGATATAGCTAGGATTAAAGCTGTGGTTTTGACAGCTGGATCCACTCCATTCCTTAGCTTTCTGAGAGTCTAGCCTCATGGTGAAGGTACTGGCTGGAGCCATGTTTATTGCCACAACTCTATGGAATTTCAAGGTCCATGCCATCACCAAGAAGTATGCTGTAAGCTACTCATAAACATCATTTTAGTGCTTTGTGGCAGAGTCTCTTAAAAGGACTACAAGGTTTTTGCAGCTAAAGCTTAGTCAGGAAGTCTCTCTTAAATGAGATGCACTTGTCTCTAGCAAACAGAACGCACCTGAGAAATTGCTGCTACCAAGAAGCAGTGCTTAACTCTGCTCTTTTTTTGTTTAGAATTACTTCCCAAGCTCTCTCAGGTTTTATGTGGATGCTGTTGTCCACATTGGCATCATTTGTTGACAGAGGCTTCTGTTCTGTCCGGTCTTGCAGCTGTTCATTCCAAAGAAATACATAGAGGTCTACTGTATTAATTATAAACTGGTTGGCCTATTAGCTCAGACTTCTTATTAATTAATTTATGCATCTTAAATTAGCCCATTATTCTTGTTTATGTTAGCCATGAGGCTTGGTACCTTTTTCAGTAGGCATTCTCATCTTTCTTTCTTTGCTTCTGGGTGACGACTGCAGACTCGGTCTTTCCTCTTCCCAGAATTCTCCTCTTCTGGTCACCCAGTCTCAACTTCCTGCCTGACTACTGGCCAATCAGCATTTTATTAAAATACAAGTGACAGGGTACAGACCATTGTTCCACAGCAGATTTTTACTGGCATGCTTAGTACATTGGTACATTCATGGAAGGAAGCACAATTCCACCTCCTTTCATTGGGTATAACAAAGCTCAAATTGACTTTCACAAAGTAAATTTTTCCCTCTTAAGTTTTAAACCCATGTGTACTTTAAAGGAAATTCAAACCACATGCCTCTAAGTTATTTGCACTTAATTTATCAAATATTGTTTGGTAAAAGCTATTTAGTTTCCCAGAAGCCTTAGGACACTTCTTTATAGGATTTTAAGATCCGTCTTTCCTTGAAATAGAAAGTCTCATTCTGTTAGGTTCTCCCTTTAGTATAAGCCATAAATGACTCAGATGCAGGACCCTGGAGTTTTCAGGTAACTACACATCTCAATAATAGTCTTTCCCATATTGCCATGCCTGCCATTAACATGGTGCTCTTTAGACATGTTGTTTTGGCTGTGGATACAGGAAAACTCAGACCCGTTCAACCATGCAAATTTACCCACAGAACACCGGCGCCTTGAAATCGTTCTTTATTTCTACAGCATTCTTCCCCATTCTGTTAGGTAAGTTTCCTGGAAAGGGTTAATCATGCCAACAGCCAACTTGACTGGCCACTGCAGCATCAGTTCCTTCTCAAATTCTCATTCTTGCTTTAGATCCTAAAATGGAATAACATAAAAAGGGATCTGGGGAGTATTAGACTTTCAAGTGTGCTACTTTTGTTTATGCTGCATTTGATTAACTGTGAAACTGTGATTCTTTGCCTGTCTAAAACACCTGATGGTCGTAATAAAGAGCCGAACGGCCAATAGTGAGGCAGGAGCATGGATAGGCAGGGCTGGCAGGTAGAGAGAATAAGTAGAAGGAGGACCAAGAAAGAGGAGCAAGGGAGACCAAGGAGAGGAGAACATCAGGGGCCACCCAGCTACACAGCAAGCCACACAGAAAGAAGTAAAGAAAAATATATAGAACAGAGAAAGATAAAAGCCCAGAGGCAAAAGGTAGTCGGGATAATTTAAGGAAGCCTGGCAAGAAACAAGCCAAGCTAAGGCTGGACATTCAAAACTAAGAATAAGCCCCTGTGTGTGATTTATTCAGCAGCTGGGTGATGTGGTCCTCAAAAAAGTCAAAAGAGTAAACAACACAGTACAAAAGGAGGAAAAGAAAGCCATATGATTTTACTATTTATCAAAGGAAGACAATTGAATTCCTCATTGAAAAACAGAGAGATCAGTGGATTTCATCATCAAACATGTTCAGAAGGTCTGAGGAAAGATGCACCAGCATTGTAATTAGCTTGAAATGGCTATGAATTGAAGTTAAATAGCTTCTGTGCTATGCTAATCATTAATAAAAATCCATTCTATGGTACTTCGTGAGGTCATTTACCAGCATTCTTTAGACAACCCTTCAAGATTATTGGTCTTAGAATTGATTGATCATTTTATATTTAATTAGTATTACCATTAGAAAGCTATTATTTATCAGTTGTTTGCCATGTTCTAGAAGCTCTAGCATCTCCCTTTGTCCTCACAGTTACTTTAGGATTGTGTCTTTAGAGGCTGGCTACATAGACTCCCAAAAATAATCATACAGGAACTATATTATTTGAGTCACTCCTTGGCCAATTACTTAAGTGTATACTAGATAGCTCTTATATCTTCGGCTAACCCATTTCTATTATTTTATATTTTGTCACAAGGCTCATGGTTCCAGCTGGCAGCTCACATCTTTCCCCTCTGGTGGCTACATGGCGTCTCACTGACTCTGCCTATGTGATGTGTGGCCTATGTGATTCTGAAGTCTATTGAGCTGGCAATGAAGATTAACCATCATGAAGCTACATAGTAAGAACTTTCTTATCCCCCCCCCCAACAACAGCACCGGCAGTAACAACAACAAAACTCTTTAAATGCTTTAGGGATATCAACAGTGTGTAGTCACGCTGTACCCACTACAAAGCACAAACCACAGTATGGACAGGTATTTGATGAAGTTGTTGTGTGGATGTGTAATCTCTGTGTGTGTGGCTCAGTCAAAACAGCTTCTGCTCTTTGGCTCCACCCAGTTCAGGACAGAGTTGAGCTCGTGTGAGTACAAGCTTCATTGGTATCTTATATAGATCTGGAAAGAGGCCCATAAAACATAACCTAGAAAACTTCTTGTTGCTAGGCGGTGGTGGCGCATGCCTTTAATCTCAGCACTCAAGGAGGCAGAGGCAGGTGGATCTCTATGAGTTCAAGAGCAGTCTAGTTTACAAGAGCTAGTTCCAGTAACAGCTAGGGCTGCTGCACAGAGAAACCCTGTCTCAAAAACAAACAACAAACAAACAAAAAATAAAACAAAGCCAAAACAGAAAACATATCTTCTTGTTCAATTAGTTAGCAAACTGGCTAAGTAGGCAGGAACTATTTTTTTCTTCGCCACAATTCAACATGGTAGGAGAGAAAGCAAAGGAATGGGAGGGGTCTCAACTGATCATAAATAAAAATCAATGACCAATGTTGCACTAACAGACAGCTTGAGAACTCACAGTTTATCGACTCAATCTATTTTATCTTTTAATTTCCGTCTGTCTGGTGTAAACTTTCCTGATTCTCAGCCAAAATCTTCAGAACTTGGTAAATAGACTCTACTTACTTTTAAAATATTTTTAATGTCCCAAAGAAACAACTTCCATACTGGGGTCTCTCTGTCTCTCTTTATCCCCCTGTGTGTGTGTGTGTGTGTGTGTGTGTGTGTATGTGTCAACAGGGTTTTGTGTAGCTCAGGCTGGTCTCAAACTCACTATGGAGCTGAGGTTAATGCTGAGGTTTGCACTGCTACAACCACTTTACAGGTGGGAATCGAACCCAGGGCCTTGTGCATATTAGTCAAGTACTCTACAAACTGGATTACAGTCCCAGCCCAGCTTCAGTCGTGGTCCCATTTCCTTGTGTGTGTGCATGTGTGTTCACGCATGTGCAGGGGCATGCATGTGGGAGAAGGGAAGAAAGGATAACTAGAAAGAGAGGAAGGGACAAAGGAAGAGAGGAGAAGATGAGAGGAATATATTCAATTTAAAATACATACTTCTATGAAGTATTCTTGTACAATACGGCATCATATACAATGAACACACACAAGGAACGTTTTAAGGCAATGAAAAGAAAAAGGAGGCAAAGGAGTAGACTTTTCTGGGTTGGTTATTTTATGACAGAAGTCCAACCTTGAAAAAATAATTTGTTTTCCCTATTATTTCTCCAGAGGGGACTGGAAGGATTTTTGGTTAATATATATCCAATTGAAAGAAGAGCCCTGAGCCAGTCCTGTAATTCCAGGTTACTCAGGAGGATGAGGCCAAAGAATTACATGTTTAAGAACTGGGCTATACTGTAAGAAAAGGCATCCAGGGACGCTTCCTGAGACCCTGCCTAGAGAGTGGCTAGAGCTGGGGGTGTCATTCAACGCCTGGAATAGGCAAGGTCCCAGGAGATCAATCCTTCATAGCAAACAGGAAACAACTCTTGACACCATTCACTGCCATTGACCCCTTCTCAGGTCTGTATCCCAGCACAATGTAACACAACAGAACACTGACTGGAGACGCAGCTCCTCGTGGTCCTGCCAAGAATTTCTATCACTCCTTGACCTTGATGCTACTCATGAATGAGGTCACCATAGGGAGCTGACATGACACATTTGGTGAGTGTGTGCTTTCAAGCCAGAAGCATAACTGTATTTGAAAAATTTCAGATTGCTTCTTTTGTGGTTGCTGTTAGGTGCTTTCTACGAGATCAATCACTGTACAACACCTGAAATGAGCCCCCCCCAGAGGGCCTGCGACTCAGCGGCCATCAGCACAGAGTTGTCTCCAAGTCTCCAAGTCTGAAAATGACAAAATACTGTGCAGTTGGAGTTTGCTTTGAATTCATCTGATTTTCTTTTTTTGTTAATTTTTTCATGCAATATATTATCACACTTTCCACTCTCCCAATCCTCCCGGATCCTCTCCACCTCTCCCACCCTCCCAACACCATGCCCTTTCTGTCTCTCTTCAAAACAAATCAAGACAAGCAAAAAAGAAGCAGAAAGACCACCCAAAAAACCCCCACAAAAACAGAAACCAAAATATACAAGCAAAAGAAAAAGAAGAAATAATTTTAATTTGAGTAGTAATGGGCCATGAGGTTCCATAGCATATGGTGATTGTGAACAGTTAATGCTGTGATCTTTGTGATCTAAATTTTTCATTCATTAAGAAGCACAGAAACACTAGCAACAATTTTTATTGCAATGTTTTCCCCCTCTCTAACCCTTGCCCCGGTCTGCCTTATGACACATAAAAGCTCTTCAATCACGTCCATATTATGTCAGAGATTGAGACAGATTCATTTGCTTTTATGATTTAGGGGCATGCAACCAGATATCCTGGTAAGTTAGATTTTAAAACCCTTTTCAAGTGTGGTGCACTTTCTTTTTATTGCCATCATAAAAGTCAATAAAAATAATCATCCGGATGGCTTTATCCCAAATATGTCAGCCGTGTGTGCAGTATGAGAGCCTATCATCTCTGAATAAACGAGGTACAGATATCCTCAGACTCGACTGTGGAAACTTCTGAGCAGTGTCTACAAAGGGGGCTGAAGTTGAGAGACGCAAAATGAGGAGTGAGAAGCTGCAAAGTGCAAAACTCCTGACTTCAAACTAAACTTAGGTGTTTTCCCCATTTTTTTTTTTTTTTTTTTTTTGGTTTTCAAGACAGGGTTTCTCTGTGGCTTTGGAGCATGTGCTGGAACTAGCTCTTGTAGACCAGGCTGGTCTCGAACTCACAGAGATCTGCCTGCCTCTGCCTCCCGAGTGCTGGGATTAAAGGCATGTGCCACCACTGTCCTGCTCTGTTTTCCCCATTTTATTAAGAGAAGCTCAGCAGGGGGAAAAAGTTGTGTTAAAGGCAATCTCAAAACCAGTTTTTCTGTTGGCTTCCATTCAGCCCCCATGCTTCTACTGGGCACAGAGGTGTATCCCATCTACCTTACTGAAAGCCTTGCAATCTTCCCGGCTTAAGCCATCACGATTAGCCTCTCCAAGAAGGATTCCCTGTGTAACCCAAGAAACAGACTGCTACATTTCCAAGCCTCCTGAGAGCCATGTGGCTTTCTTATCTCTGGTTTTCCTGCCGTCATGGAGGGATTGAAACAGTTGGTGCACTTTCTTCTATCCCCACATTTTCAAGAGTGGTACTCTGAGCCCAGAAGGCACCGATTAACACTGATTAAATCAGTCAAGGACTTACAAAATTGATATTATAAATTGATTATGGGCTTCAGCAGATTCTGTAGAGTCTCTGCTCTTTGGTTTTCATGAACTAACCTAACTCTGACCCTTCTTTGAGACTTGAAGTTGGGGCTCTGATAGATCACAGTTGCTCACACGAGTGTGAGAGGACACACTCTGTAGGACTTGGGGCGGAAACAAGGATTCTACCGCTGTAGCCACACTCAGTAGGAATTGGTATTTGGAAGAATTTACCTAAAACATTTTGATATTTTTGAAATCTTATCTTCATGGATAAAAGACTATAAATAGGAACATCATAAGTATATTTTGTGTGTAATAGAAAATGAAATATTTCAGGCAGTAGTGTATATTTGATAGGATATACATTCTAGGGTGGATCTGTGGCTCTGGATAGTCCAGAGAACATTTGTTGACTTGAATGATGGGGTAAATCTTTACTCAGTAAAAATGCCGGTACGTGCTACTCCCCAGAAAAGTTGCCTTGCCAGAAGTCAGATTAAGCCAACTTTCTGTTTTAAGACCAGGGAGACTCTTAAACCAAAAAGAAAGATTTAAAGAATAAAAGCACCAAGAAAATAAAAACCGTGAGTCTGCCTACAGTCAAACCCAGAGACTTTATATGCTGAAAATAAGATTTAATAGATTATAAAGCCGTTTTATGTAAGTTCTTCTATGCTGCAGCCAACTGCTTTGAAGGGTTACTCGTACCTGAGAGTGCGCTGTTGGGCATGCGCAAACCGTCTTCCTTTACCAGCCCCATTGCTAGGCTTTGCTTTAGATGGGCTGTTTCTCTCTGGTCATGAGCCCTCTGAGAAACCCAGGGATGAAAGGCTGCCTTCCACAGTGCGTGGCCGGTTGGTACCTGGTTACTGATGAGGCCTGGCACCGGGTTGCCATTCCTTGAGATTCCTTGGTGGTTAGGCAGAGCCGGCGCTGCTGTAAGTAAGCAAGGTACCTTGAATCACAAATTCCTGTGTGATGCTGTATTTGGATGCGATCCTCTAGGCTCAGGGTCGTCAGCTCTGCTTCCACCTTTCCTCAGACTTGAAAGTTCAGGTTCAAACAGGTGAAGCAGATTCCTTTAGCTCATGCCAGACTTCGCAAGAGTGCCAGGAAAGAGGGCTTTATCGCCACACAGGGCACGAGAAGTTAATGCTGCAGCTCTCGATGGCACTGAATTCCATTAATTAGGTGTTAATATTTCCAGTGTGAATCAGCCCAACGAAGTGTTTATTCAATGAGAGGAGGAGCAGGGCGGAGCCGCAATGCTTTATCCGTAACTCCAACAGGCTCAGAATTTCTTCTGCTTAATTGCTGGAGGGGTGTCCTGTGCTCCTCTTGTAGACAGATGTTCCTATGCAAGAGGCGCTAGTTCCAGGAGATAAACATGTCCACTTTAGAAGTCATTATTTGAAAAGGATTTTTTAACTGACTTACTTTATGTAGCCTTTCAATAATGAATGCGTTGCTAACTTTCCTCAGTGCTCTGACCTGACAAGAAGCAAAGAAAGCGAGGAGAGGTCTGTCTGGGATCAGTGTGCGAGATACTGCCCACTGAGGACGGGAAGGCATGGCTACAAGTGCCTGTGGCTCCAAGATAATTGAAGGGTCCGGTAGCTTGGTCAGTGACCCAGGAGCCATAGAAGAGACAGGAAGCTGGGCAGGGCTACAAACCTAAAGGCCTGTTCAGCCAGTGATGCACTTCCTCCATCTAGTCCCACCTCCAAAAGGCTCCACACCTTTTCAAGATAGCTCTGCCAGCTGGGGACTATGTGTTCAAACATGTTTGAGGGATATTTTATATCTAAGCAGTAACAATGAACCATATAAATGTTTATGATGTATTTTATGTACAAAAATTTGATTGCCACAATTTCCAAGTTGACCAGTTATAGACTGTTACGATAAGACATGGACATATGTAGACAATATATAGTTATCTTTATACACTGAAGGTTAAACGAAGCAAAATGAAAGACTAAGTAGTAAAAAGAGAATTTTCAGATTTTGAGACTCGTTTAGAGTTAGTTCCCTCTTTTGCATGGGTCCCAACATAGAGACTAGCTCTGTTGGACAAATCACATCATGGGAGAATTCATGCCTCCGATTTTTAAATAATGTGATATTCTAATCTTTTCTCTTCCTTGTTCCACTCTTCCTGCACTGCTGTAGCCTGTGGCGAGAAATCTCAGTTTTCCACTTGGCTCCTTGCAGACTGATGCCTAGCTCTCATCTGCCAATGCTGATTTCAACTGTTATGAAACATTTTATTTTAAAGCATTTTTTTAAATATTTGATATTAATTCAAAGAAAAATAAGCAACCCAGCAAATCAGTTCTGTTAATGTTCACATGTATGTTACACTGAAGCCATATGTGGTTCACATATATGGCCCCTTAATTCATGGAGGAGAACAAGTTTGAGGACACATGTCCAAGGAAAGACCTTCAGCTAAAACAGACACCACTGGATGTTTCAACACTGCCAACTAACGTGGAAACTCTGCTGATCAGAGACTTCTGTTCATGTGAGCTTGACCTGTACAAAACACAATTTCAAGATGGCTTTTTGGTGGAAACCACTGCTTCCATGTACTAATTTATTAATCTTATTTGAAAACACACTGCCTGCTAGTGCAAGATGGAAGCGTGTCTAAGCACAAAGATCTGAGAATCATTGTTAGCTTTTTTTCCTTTAAAATGTTTCAGTAACCAATGAAAAGGACATAAAATTTAAGAGGCAAAAATGAAAAACATCAGGATAATAATGTGTTCACAATTCAAATTTGTGTCAAACAACTTTTTGTTCAAGTCAATCAGAAGACGCTGACTGTGTGTGAAGGGGCCGAAAAGGAAGTGGTTGGAGCCAGCCAGTCGTTGTGCAGCTTCTGAAAGTCACAGCGAGTCACAGCACCAGCTGTTGATCGGCACTTATTACTGAGAAGAGTTTTTACACTAACCCCTTCTCATAAGTCAGTTCCAGAAAGAACTTTAAGAAAAATAGGTTTCTACCACGCCACTTCTCATACTTTGTTTACTAATTCTGCCCCTGTACATTGGTCTGCTTTATAATTCTAGATAGGCTACTCGGTTAGGTCCGAGGATGACATAAACATGCAATTTTTATAATTGGGATAACATTGGCTCCTAACAAGCCTACACTAGTCCTTGTTCCACCTGAGTAAAGATGAAAGCTAACACTCTTAACACAACCCATGCGAAACAGAAATGATCAGTGATTTGCTACTCTCTATCAAGCCATTTCAAAGACTATGTCTTCCTGCTCAATCATAATAGTCTTTGGGCAGATATTTCCAGCTTATCTGAATTTATCCTGGACTATGACATTTTGGTCAACTCTCATCCACAGGCCTGAAGACGAGTAAAACTAGAGTAAAGAGTGAAACAGAGAAATAATGACAAGTCTGGGAGTGGAGCAGGCACGAAGAGGCCTTCAGTAGTCTCTTTTATAGCATTTTATGTCTCAATAACAAAGGGTTTTATTATTGTGGAGTTTGCTCAAGAAAGCAAACAGAACAGGAAGCCCTATTCACTTTGATTGAAAGACTGTTTTGTGCCTTGGTGGGATGAAAAACACTAACGCCTGGGTTCCTTGCAGAAATTTAACCATCAAGTGTCAGTCTCAAAGATGCTGTGTGACTTGCTTAGAGAAAGGACGGATGCCAGCTGGTCTTTCTCTTTCTGTTCCTTTTCATGGGACATCATCTTTGAAGCTCCATCATTTTTGCAATCCTTCCTTCTTTCCTTCCTTTTTTTCTTTTCTTCATTTCTTCCTTTTCCAATTTATCTGAGAGTTTTCTCCACTTGTGAACATCTGGGAAAAGTTAAACCAATTCGGAGTTAGCATTTCATGAAAATTTTACCTAGTAAAGCAAATGGCTGTCCCGTCCCTTTTAAGGTTGTCTGAATTAGAACTCAACAAATAAACCCAGGTGGGAGGTGCCATTCATTCAGTAGAACTTGCTACACTCTAATGCGTATCTCAATGCATCTCAGTCGTTGTTTTCTACGCTGACGAAAGTCCTGGGCCCAGCTTAATTGCTGTTTAAATTACCATCATCCTAATGGTGACTGACATGTGCTGACAGCTTACATTGTACCAGGCCCATGATGCACACCGCATCACTTAATCACCAGGAAACCATGAGGCAGAAGCTTATCAAATGCCTAATGCAGCGACAGAGACACTGTGGTTAGGAATTTTATTGCTGGGTAATAAGTGGTATAGAAAACAAGTGTTCTGATCCGGGACTCAAGTTCCTCCGTTAATGCACTTCCAGTGGCTCCATGGAGATTGTACTAGGAAGACTCTCTCTTATCCATCAACCATAAGCATGTTTTCATCCACAAGGTTCTGAGTGCTACCTTTAAGAAATGGAGTACATAATGTCATGCGTAAGTCAGCTCAACTACACTCATTTGAATCTAAATTGAAAAGTGCAAAATATCTTTGACAAACTTGCAGCTAACCACCCACATTTCCTGGGAAACTTGAAGGGAGTTACAACCTATCTTAAATCTCTGCTGTGTGGGATGATAATTTCCCAATAAACTAAATCCAGCTACTTTGGAACACTCGAAAAATTCTAACGATTATTACCAGCGCCTCCAAACAAGACGGGCTGAAGACAGCCAATCAGAAGCCTCAGCTGGGTTCACTTGAGTTTTATTTCAGAAAGGTAACTTAGCAAAAACGGAGCAACTATTCATTATTTCCTGTCATTTTTATATCAGTCTTTTTTTTGCCATGCATATTGTGCAGTCATTGCAGGAAATTAAATTTGAGTTTTGTGACACAGGCATGTTGTGAATACCATAAAACACACATATGTTCATAAATAGCAAGCAAGAAAAAGGTGATAAAAATTACATTTAGAAAACTCTTATAAGTTTTTAGGACAAGGGAGAGGGAGCATTTCCAAGGTTCTTTGTTCAGACTTAATTCTGAGCACACCCGTGTTCTCACATGGCAGTGTTTTGGTTCGGTTGGCAGGTTTTACAATTTCTCTGGTGTGTTCTTCTCTGAGGGCATTTTCAATGGTTTCCTAGGAGCAAAAGGAAATTTGAAGTCACACGGGAAGTGACTTGAAAGCAGTTCTTACCTGGCCAGTGGTGACAGAGCCAACCAATGAAACCATTATTCATGAGTACTTGGGAGAGACTCAACAGGACTTCAACCCGCCATCTTCTTCTGCTGCTGTATTCTCACTTTTTCGTGTGACACTTGCTGTCCCCCCCACTCCCTTTTGTTGGTGGTCTTTTTAGCAATGTTGAATGCATTCACAAAGCCGAAAGCTTGCAGTCTGTAGACTGGGTGGATTCATCCGTTGACATGGTGGAAAACCACACGGTTGACTGAATGTGGGCTTGATATCACGATCACCATCCCAAGCCCAGATTTCAGTGTCTGAGTTTTGCGGGTTAACCATGATTCTCTTCAGATTGGGAAAAATTCCCCTTCCATATTCTTAGGTGGATGGCAGGAAGTAAGTTCACCCAAACACATCTGGAAAATAATAGACCACCTTCTTTTACCAAATGGATGCCACCCAGAACTGACACCATTTAAAAGTGCAAAACTCTCTCAGATATCAAAAATTCTTCAAACCATCCAAGCTGCGTGACCACCTCTGTTCAAAGAGTTCCTCTTTTTGAAGACTTCCTGGTGCAGTCACTGATCTCAGCCTCACTTTTGAAAACTGTAATTGCTGGAAAGGCTTATGAAAGTCTTAACTCATTGTAAGTAAAACTACGCCGCAATCACCCTCCACATCTCTCAGGATGCTTAAAAAGTCTCGTTATCTTTATTCCAAGCCAAGCTTGTCATGTGGGCCTTCCCAAAACAAGTCCACTCTTTTCCATGACTGTGCTTGGTCTGCTACTGTACCCAGGCTCAGAGCTTTAGAGGTAAGGAAATCTTCATTCTTCTCTTTTATTAACTGCCAACTTATGGGCTGATTATTTTGTTTTATTTTTTTTATTTGACTTGTTTACCAGTAGAAAGTTTATGTTAAAAAAAAAACAACCTTACACTGGCCCTGTTAACTGGGCTAAAAACTCATGTTTGGCCTGGGAGAATCTAATATGATTGCTCTGCTAATTGGACATAGTTAGTGGTAAACTGTCCTGTGAGTTCTTATCTCTATACCCTCAGAGGAGTGCAGTTTTCATCCCTCATCAGAGCAATCTCTTTATATAGGAGATGATAGTGAATGTAGAGACCCACAACCGCTCATAGTGTAGAGCCCACTGGACTGCGGAGTGTCAGGTTCCCAGTGGAGGCAGCTATGTCACACACACCCAGAGCTTAAGGATCATCTCAGAAGAGCAAAGAGAGGGATTCTCAGAGCTAGAGAAAACGGACACGTGCACAGAGGAAACAGCCTTTGCCAGGCATGAGGACACTGCTGCACATAGATGCACAGCAGCTGCGATTGCCTGCATAAGACCTGTACCGTTTAATCCAGTCCGACCTCTGCGTGGCCCATCGTGATGCCCCGCCCGTATCTGAGGAACAGTTGGCAACCAATGGCTGCTATAGGAGGGAAGGTCAATTTTCCTCAGGTGTGTGGGCCCTCAGAGGCCACAATGGCTTGGTAGATGCTCCTTTAGTGGACGCAGGGTTTTGTTTTTTCAAGAGCATATGGAGCGGAGAAGGAAAAGAGGTGGCGGACAGAGTTGAAGGGGAGGGAGATGGGATGGATCTGATCAAACTGCATTCTATGCATATAGGAAATTCTCAAACAATAAAAAGAGAACACAGGCTGAATAAGAGAATATTTTTTTTAACAGAAAACAGAAACTTCCTTTCAAGTACAAATGAGACAGGGGCAGTCTCCCTTAGAGCGGAGCTTATCTGTGTTTAATGTGGTGGCTGAAGGAATCTGCAGAAAATTCACCATGAGGCAGAATCACCCAGGTAGGCTTTGAAAATCCCCATTCATTACATTCTTTGCAGAGACATTAAACAACCTGTTTCAATAAGAAGATAATGGTGGTTTTCAATGATCAAAGCTCTCTGGGAATAATTACCTGCCTATGTTAAAAGCAGTTTTTCTTTCAAGTGTCTTCTAGTCTTTCTTGTGGATATCTCTTATACTCTATACATATCTTTTTATGAGGATAGAATCACGTGAATAAAAATTAATTTAATATGCCATCAGTGGAATGGTTTCTTACCATTTATCGGCTTTTTGGTCAGTAATGTTAATATTGGGGAATGTCTTAGAAATATGATATTGCAATGATACTTCCCTGAGACTTTATATATTATGTGTATGTGTGTATGTATGAGAGAGAGAGAGAGAGAGAGAGAGAGAGAGAGAGAGAGAGAGAGAGAGAGAATGATCATTTAGAAAATGTGTTACTGCCATTTGCACAGGTAAGTTAGAACATCCAACCTATTATCATGGTGGTGGGCGAGGCAGCAGAACCTGTTACATCACAGAAAACTCACTGCAGATGTTTGGAGAAAAGAAGGCATACTCAAGCATAAAAGGCACAACTATTCCGGCTAAAATGGAACAATAGGGTTTAGATTTAACCCTAAAATGGACTGACAAGTGAAACTACAACTTCCAAGAGCACATGCAGACAGCAGGCAATTGACTCAACACGCTCCCAACTTTCCCTTCGACATCTGCCTTGGGAGGTTTTCAAGATTATAGCACTGGTAGGGACAATCCTGAAAAGTCTAGGAGAATCTCTGTGCTGAAGAGGCAGAGCTGACAGAATTATGAGAGAAAAAGCATTATAAAAGTTGGAGTGTGTGCAAAAAAAAAAAAAACCCTATCTGTTATAGGATATTTGATCCCACTGTGAAACTCCAAGACTGTGTTAATAAAAATTAACCTTAGATCGGGGCAGAGCCAGGAACTACTTGATAGGAATTAGCCATAAAGAGGATAGAGGAGCCAGGAATATGATAGAGATGCACAGGAAGGAGTAGGAAGGACTCAGAGACTCCATCTTTTTCTTGTTTAGAAGGAGTGGAGAGACTCCTCTCCTGCTGGACCTCCTGCCGAAAAAGGAAGGTCAGCTGGTTACATCTCTGCTTCTCTGATCTATCAGGTTTTCACCCCAATGCCTGACTCCCGAGTCTTTATTGGTAAGCACAACTATAGAGACTTGGTTAAAACCTACATATGGAGGCTGCAAGAGAGTCAGTGCCAGGGCATAGAAATCTCAACAGGCTCAGGTCTGAGGGGTACTGACTGAGGAGCTCTGGGGGCACAAACGGTAGCTAAAATATCAGTAGATACAGGTATGGCTGCTAAGCCGACAGAAAAATAACGCCTACCTAGCAGTGAACATAGAGAAGGAATGCTGGAGGCTTGTAACGGTCCCCTTGGAATAGTAACTGTATGCTGATCAGACTTAACTGTCAGGAAGTTATTGAAGGCCTCGCAGATAAAATAACGTCCCAATCAAGTATCGTCTGTCTGTCATATAGGCTTCTATGCAGTCTTCTGGTTATGTCATAAACATTTTCCCCTTTAAGCATCTGAGTGTTATAACTTATAAGGTAGTGGTAGAAATTACTCAAGAGGAGCTTGCATTACTAGTGAAGAATAATTAACCCCAGAAATAGA
>JAQHUG010000004.1:20986779-21014338 GCA_028555095.1 Dicrostonyx torquatus
CGTTAGTTAAGGATTACAACAGGCTGGCTAGGTCAGAACATAGCTACAACTGTATGCCCGTTAGTTAAGGATTACAACAGGCTGGCTAGGTCAGAACAATAGCTACAACTGTATGCTCATTAGTTAAGGAGATTTTTAAATGTTTGTGATATGGGCATTCAAACACAAGCACTACAATGTCTGCGATTAAAAATGCATTATATTAGACATTACAGAAATTAAAAGAACAGTGGACTTGAAGACACAGTAGAAGACACAGTGTTAGACTTATTTAGCTGGGACATAGAGAGAAGAAGCAACTTTATGAAATAAACAGAGCATCATTGAACTATAGAACAAACTCGGTGGTCTAATACAAGCATAAATGTGAATGAGCAACAAGGGTGGAAATATTCCCAAATATGATGAACGGCATTATCCTGCTGATGCAGGAAACTCAATGAAGCTCATGTACAAGAATTATAAAGGAAATTAAATGTCGCATTATAACCACATGAGTCAAAAACACTGATAATGAGAACACCCTAAACACAACCAAAGGTGGAGGAAGATAAATCCATCCATGCTACGTTATAAACAATAAGAATATCAGTAGATTGTTAAGGATCTCAGACAATGAAGTTTTAAATGAAACAAATGTCAGTCTAGACTTTGGTATCAAACTCATGTATTTTAGAATCAAAAACAATTTGTACACCATTTAAACACGAAAGCTGGAAGAATTAATCACTCTCAGACTTAAATTAGTGAAAGAGCTTCAGGAGGGTGGAAAATGATGTCATTTAGGAGTGATGGAAGGATGGGTCAGGAAAAGGAATGAAATGTATTGGAAATGACGTCTTCATTGGTAAATGCACAAGTGTTTTCATCAGTATTTAAGTCACTTTACAAAGTAGCCAGGCGGTGGTGGCGCACGCCTTTAATCCCAGCACTCGGGAGGCAGAGACAGGCTGATCTTTGTGAGTTCGAGACCAGCCTGGTCTACAAGAGCTAGTTCCAGCGGGGGCTCCAAAGCCACAGAGAAACCCTGTCTCGAAAAACCAAAAAACAAACAAACAAATAAAGTAAATGACTAAAGATAGACAATAACATGATGTGGAGACTTGATCAAAAAGTAAAATGTACAAGAGTAACAGAAAGTGTGAGAACTGAGTGGCATAGTATATTTCTAGCATGCTATGTGAAATGGTATGTGAGTTCGTATGCTAACGCTAGCATGCTATGTGAAATGGAATGTGAGTTCGTATGCAAAGGCTAGGTGAATTATTGCTGTATGCTCTCAGCACCAAGGCAACCACTAAAACAGCAAAGACTAGTATGAAAAGGCCAATAAGGAATATAATGATAAAATCATTAAAAACAAAATTGCATTGAATCTAAAAGAACAAATATGATAACAGTAAAAGGATGGACAACAAAATAGCATACTAAGAATTAACAAAAGAAACGGGGAGTCTGCCTGTTTTACCTATTGAAGGACAAAGTAAGTTCCAGGCCAGACTATATTGTAAGATATATGGTAGTTTGACAATGATGAAAGGGTCAATCAGTCCGTAGACTATAACAGTCCAAAAATACTGTGTGGCACGGTTAATGTTATATGCGGGCATGACTCAGACACAGGTGACATAAGGTTAGGTCTGTTTTCTTTATGCCAAGATATTCAGACCATTTATGTGGTAGGCCAAGGGTATGGTTGGTTTTAAATCTCTTGTCTGTTTGGAGATGAACAGCTTGTTTTATTTTGGGGAGTGTTTACAGGGCACAGTGCTGGGCTTCCCTTGTGTTCTTCTCTGGGCCTGCCTCTGAGGATTACTCTCATGACATCACAATAAGATAGAAAATTTGGGGGGTGTCACATGATGTAAGCTTCCTAGGAGTGAGGCTCTGAAGAGGTGTCTTCACTTTCTCTGAGACACCAAAAAAGGGTGGCTTCATGAGGGCCTACATTTAAAGATGGAGCGCAGATAAACAAGGCATTTCCTTCGCGAGCTTTGAGCCAGGCACTACAAGGGCTTCCTACCTTCTGACGATGGCGTCTTCCTCTCTGTCTGCTTTACTGATGGGAACCCAAGCACGTAGGCACTGTGAATTCTTTTGTGTTTAATGACGCTATTAGAAGTAAATAGCAGCTGACTGTGCTTGCCAAATAGTGCCTTTCCCTGTATTTTGACACAACCTTCTTTTATTCCAGTTTTCTCTGGAAATTGGCAAGGATAATGACATAATATAGAGGTTAAAATTGCCAATAATTATTAGCACAGTCACGATATTTACATAAATGCCAAGCTTGATGTAACACCAAAGTTGCATTTGACATCCATGCTATTGAAGCTTGGAACACCAAGGCTCCATTGCTGTGCCAATGCTGATCGACAGGCTTTCCATCTTACCCCCCAGAAGTATCAGCAGTGTCGTAAACCAAGCAATGTATCGTCCATAAATGCTACCTACACCGCATCCAAAAGAAACAAATGTATGAATATAAGAGGAACCTACACATAATATACATGTTATGCAATCACCACTTAAAAATCATAATGTTGAAAATATTGACTACAAGAATTGAGATTTGTCTCCGAACCAGTAAGAGAAGCGGTAACTGCTACCTCCTTACTCACTATTCAGCAGGGCCTCTGAGAGCACCTTTCATTTATACGCTGATTACTTATGACTAGGAATCTCAAGACACCCAAAGGCCCATTTACATTACTATATACATATACACATGCTTGCATACACACACATGCACGTGTGCTTAGCATTTGGAAAATTGTGAAGAACCTACGAGAGAAATGAGAACTTAGAGTGGAAGTAGAGGATGACCAATCAATGCGGACAGTGAGTCCACTCTGTCCTCAAGCATTCTGGGGCACCCTCCCTTCCATATCTCAACACCATTCAGGGGGGTGGAAGGGAAGACACATCTTTCAGATACCTGGGAATCCCTTTCCCTGGTCTCTTCCACTCCGTATGACTGATGTTTTCTGTATACCAACTGCCGGCTCCCTGACCAGCTCCATGAGCTACTCTGAGCTTTGGGTATTTCTCACTATCTCTCCCATCTTTCCTTTTTTGTTCATGTAAAGCCATCCTTTACCTAAACAGAAGCTCACTTCCCTTGGTGTCTGTGGTCCTCCCTGGGAAACCATCCACAACTCAGCTGCTGATGCACTCCCATTACTTTGCACTCGTCTTCACTTCTTGGTTTAGATCTTCTCTCACCTCATCCTTTCCAGTCTGCTCTTTCAGAAGCTCCTAAACTCCTGTATTCCAGAACACCAACTGAGATTGGACATAAGAAGGGCAATTCTGATGCTTCTTTTCCTCAGGCGGAATGGTTGTCTGCACTGTCAAAGTCATCTCAGTTACTTCTGTTCCACACAAAATCCCGAGTCCCAGGTAAGTCTAACTAAAACGTTTATTTCAGTATTTTCTAAACAGAGATACACCCCTAAGAGGAATTTGCTACTCTCCCACAGCACAGAAATGAATATTTGATTTAATGTTATGCAGTAGTCCTGCCTGTCTGTACTTTTTCCTTCCTTCGATTTCAACTACATACAGCCAACTGTGGTTCCAAAATATTCACCGCAAGATTATACAAATCAGCAGTTCATGTTTGAATATGCCAACTGCTCTGACAAGTGTGGGAAATCATGGATCTTCATGTTCTGTCATGTCCAGAGTCTGGATCATGCCTTTCCATTCATATCCGTGCTATATATGCTACCTGCCATTCGTTAATTAGTATTCACCTTAAAGATAAGTTTGATGCTTCCATTCTCTCAGGACTTGTATTCAAAGGACCTCTGTTTTACTCGGTGATGACCCCAACACATAAAAGCAATGGTATCAAAATGAATAAGATAGACTTCCTTTCAGTGGAAAGATGAAAGTTATCAATAAATAAAGAAGAAAAAAAAGAAAAAATATTTTTATTGTGATACGGAGGTTGCCAATCAGTATTGTGACAAGGCATTTTAAAATAATTTTGATTTTATATATTATATTTTATAGGTACCATTATATATTGTTATAATTCCATTTTATTGTTGTTGCTGCTAATTTCTTACTATGCCAAGATTATAAATTAAACTTTACTATAAGTATTCTATGAAGATTGTGCGTGTATGTGTGTGTGTGTGTGTGTGTGTGTGTGTGTGTGTTTGGCTTTATCTCTGTCTTCAGGAATCTATTCAGGATCTGGGAAAGTATCTCTATTAATAATGATAAACTCCGGAAACAGTATTGCAGTAAAATGTGGTAGCAAAACAGCACAATGTATACTGTGTTGCTTGTAGAAACATAATGTCCAAACCTAATTGTGGCAAAGTAGAAAATCAGTTGGCTAAGCAGAGTAGACAGACTTTGGAAGCCAGAGTAGGAGTCACTGCAATGTATGGAAGGATTGCTTATTCTAAACTAACTTCCCTGGGGAAAGACATTAGAAGGCAGATCTGATTGTACTGTATAGAGCTACATTTTTTTTTTCTAGCTAACATGAGATCAGGAGTATTTTTGTGGTATCTTCAATATTCTTTAAGTACAGGATCACTGTCCTGTGCAGGTTACAGTATTCCCATCTGGGAAAGTGTGCTCATATCTCCCCAAACCACTGCCCTGAAATTGGCTACCATCACTATTGACACCATGGAAATTAGCAAGCATTACAAAGCAGATTCCATTCTGTATGTTGGAAAGGTAGCTTTCATTTAACAATTGAAAATATGCTATATCCAAGTTTAAGTCATGACACATATACATCAGCATTAATTTAACCTTTTAAAAGCTGAATGTTATTTTCCTTTTTATTAATTAAAAAATTGATTCCTTAAGGATTTCTAAAAACTGACCATAGAAGCAGTAATATTGCTATAGTTATAGACTTTTACCACAAGGGAAAGGAGTCTTCTGCTTGGGTAAAAAGCAGCAATAAATATTTGGGGGACATTGTGTTATGTTATGAATTTATCTCAAATAGAGATCACAACTTCGCGAGGTGTTTTCTGGTGCCCTCCCAAACCCACTACCCACTGTAGTATCTGAGCTATGATAGTTGCTCATTAAGGTGTACTGAATTATCAAGTGAGTGATATCAAATGATTGCTATGACTCTACCAGTCTTGACTGGATAGAGTAAGAGGAACTAAAATGCTTCACTGCAGATTTCAGACACATGTAGAAGTAGGGTGTGTCTCATGGTCACTGTCTCAATCAATGTTCTATGGCTGTGAAGAAACACCATGATCCCAGCAACTCTTATAAAAGAAAGCATTTAATCGGGTCTTGTTTAAAAGTTCCGAGGTTTAGTCCATTGCCATCACGACAGGAAGTAAGGCAGCCTAAAGGCAGACATGGTGCTGGAGAGGTAGCTGAGAGTGCTACATCCAGATCCACAGACAGAAGGAAGAGAGAGAAAGGACACTGGGCCTGGCTTGAGCATTTGAAATCCCCAAGTCCACTCCCAGTGACATACTTCTGCCAACAAGAACACGCCTACTCCAGTAAGGCCACACCTCCTAATCTTTCTCAGGTGTCGCCATTTTCTGATGACTAAGAATTCAAATCTATGAGTTTATGGGGCCATTTTTATTCAAATTTTACTTAAATATTTAGATGAGGGCCAATGTCTTTAATTTTAAAAGTCCGGCTGCTGTAATTTAACTAGGGAAAAATATAGAGAAGTACTTGAATTCTCTGAAGGAGAAATTTACCACCTCTCAATGAAATTTTTAAGAGTCTTGCACATTTGTGTCTCTGCACTTAGTAATGTGCTACAGAAAACATGCCCCGAGCATAAGGAACGAAGATGATCCAAGCTTCAGTCTCCCATCTCCAAGTCTTGGGACTCTTGGTTAGCTTAAGGAAAAATAAGCTGATGGCCTTCCTCACCCCCACCTCTCCAGTCTCATGGTACAGAAGCAGAGCATTGTTCCAAGTAGCTTAACATGAGGGAATGATTTGTTTTTATTTTCAAAACTATAATGTCCCAGTAATCCACATGGTGTGGTACTAACAAAAGAACAGACTTAACTTTGCATATTCTTCATATTGTATCAGCTAAAGGGTCCAGAAACCTTTATATTTCTAGTGAATTGATTTTTGACAGGGATGCAAAAAGAAACTGATAAGAACAATTATTTTTGTTAGGTAGTAAAGAAGTGACTGAATACACACACACACACACAGACACACACACACACATGATTGAAGCTTGTTCCTTAAGCATACAATATGCAGTAATTAGTTGAAAAAAGACTATCAAGTTCAATATAAGAGTTCAAATCACAAGACTCTTAGAATAAAGGCTAGGACACAGATTTATGACATCAGTAGCTGTGACTCCTGAGGTACTAGAAACACAAATGTACTAACATGGATTTTAACAACTGAAAATATTTGAACTTCAAGAAAGTATAAAGATGCCTTCTAGAAAATATCTGTATAGTCATATACCATGATAGAGGACTTGAATGTAAAATATTTAAAGGACTCCTTCCCATTAAATAATAAAAAATAAAAAAGAGCAAAAGTAAGATGTGAATGAGTTTCCAGTGAGCATGTGCCCAGGTATTCAGTATTTGAGTTGCAGGGAGATGTGAACAGAGAAGCAGAGTGAGTTTTCACTTCTCACCCACAGACCCGGCTCCAATAAATGGGTGCTCCTGTTTCTGGATGCTGGAAACCCAAAGTGAGTGTCTTACAATTGGGGCTGATTTTGAAGGCCTCTTGTTGAGGTCATTTCATAGGGAGGGAGAGATTTGAAATGGCGCGCGACAAAAAGCCACCTGAACTCTCCTCTCTTACTGCCTCGCATGCCTGATCCAAAGGGACGCGATGGCAACTTCAGTAATATTGATTCTAAGCATGGCTCTGACACCAAGAGTGGGAAGCTGTCCAGTTTTGCTTGGCCCACGGCACGTGAGCAGTACACTTCAGATGATCTGTGAAAATGGGTATGGAGATCTCTAAAAAATTAGGAAATAGTTTGTCAGAAGGGAGGGGAACATACAATATACTGTTAAGACTTTGCCATGATTCAGTGAAATGGAATCTTCATGAAGCACTAGTATCTAGATATAATTCTACAGAAGAATGGTGTCCTCTGTCCCAGCTGGCAGTTACAGGCAAAGTCATCCTGGTTCATTTCTGCTCTCCTAAGGGTGGTTTACCACTGAGGCCAAGGATGTGGGTGGGAGAGTACTCAGAACTAACTGAATCCATCCAAGAAATGATTCAACCTTTGACCCTCAAATTTAACCTAAAAATTGAAAATGTAAAGACAAAGATAAGTAAAATCTTGCCTTTCAGATTAAAAACTCAGATATTTAAGAGGAATTAATCCCCCTGAATTCAAAATCTCCGTTACACGAATAGTACATTTTAGGAGTTCTTAGGCCTTAGAGCTTGTAACATGCTGGGTTTCATTAAAGGTGCTTCACTGTGCGCAATGACATGGCCATGTTATTTTTCTCTGTATCTCAGTTGCTGCAGCAAATTTTATTAATTGATACTTTTTACAGCATTTAACTTTATTGTGATACACTCAGTATAGTCATAACATATTATTACATACCTTGAATTTTGTATTGAATTGACTGCTTACTACTTTTCTTTGTTAAAATGTCTGTTGGGTTTTCATGGAAATGTTACATATACTTACTTGTCTTAAAAAGGAATTGAAAGCATGTTTCTTTTTCCATGTTGCAGAAAAACTACTGTGTGGTTGGTGGTTGGTATTGTTATCTCTATGAATGCTTCCAAAATTCACCAGCGCATCCGGTAGGGTTTTCTTTGCAAGGAGATGTTAAAACAGAAATCATTTTTGAAGTTAAAGCTTTGTGTACCTTCATATTAGTCTTTGTCAGTTGTAATTTTGAAGAAATGCATTAAGCATCTAAAATTTTAAATATTTTTTCTTATATTGTTTTCTGATCATCTGTGAGAGCAATGTCTTTTTTAAAATTTCTCAGTTACTAAGGCCTCTCCTCTTTTTTTATCCTGGACAATCACGTTAGTGAATTACTAATAATTTTATATTTTTTAATTGAATTGACTTTTGGCTTTTCTTATCTGTCTGTGGAACATTTTCTATCTATTTTGTTAATTTAAACTATTTTTAAAATTACTTTCTTCATTTATTTAGCATTTAATTTAAAGTTTTTCTTAATTTCCCTTTCAAGTTAGAGTTTTTCTGTGTGGCCCTGACAGTCATGAAACTCACTTTGTAAACCAGGCTAGTTTTGAACACAGAAATCTGTCTGTCTCTGCCCTCTGAGTGCTGGAATTAAAGGCATGTGCCACAACACTTAAGAATTTTCTAAATTCTTAAGAAAGATACTTACCTCATTGTTTTATGAGTCCTCACTTTAAAATATACAGACTTTTTAAAAAAATCCTCCATTCACAATCTTTTAGTTAACTTTTTATTCTGATTTCTTCTTTGATACACACATTTTCGTACTTTTTGTTTACTTTATAAAATTTATCTAGATGATGCTTTTGCTCTTTTCACAGTAATTCCAGAGCAGTAAGAGAGCAGGCTCCAATGTCAGCATCATGGTGTCATTTGGAAGCTCGCACTTTAAAGACCATGGCAATGACCTTGAACGGAACCAGATTCTCCCATCATTTGCTTTGTGGTTCTTATCTGCCTATTAGATTAAAGTGTTTGCTTCATACTGTCTACATATTTATTTGTATCCTGACTGCTTTCATGTTGCAGAAAATAGATTAAAATCTCCTGCTGTGTTGGTGGATTAGTTTATTTCTATTTTTTCAGGTTCATTCCAATTCCAGGGATGTAAAGATGTGAAGGCATATGTCTTAGAATCCATGCAGTTTGAAAAAAATATGCTTATCTGGTGTCTTAGCTAGGGTTTCTAGTGCTGTGAAGAGACACCATGGGCACAGCAACTCTTATAAAGAAAAACATTTAATGGGCTCACTTACAGTTTGAAAAGTTTTGTCAATTATCATGGCGGCATGCAGACAAACATGGTGCTGAAGCAGAGTCCTACATATTGAACTGCAGGCAACAGGAAGTGGTCTGAGATACTGATTGTGACTTGAGCATATATGAGGCCTCAAAGCTACCTCCACAGTGACACACTTTCTCCAACAAGGCCATACCTACTCCATCAAAGCCACATCTTCTAATGGTGCCACGCCCTGTGATCTTATGAGGGTCAATTACATTCATACTTCCACATTCCACTCCCTGACCCCCATAAGCTAGTAACAATATCACAGTGCAAAATGCATTTAGTTCAACTTCAAATTTTCCCATAGTCTATCATAGTCTCAAAAATGTTTAAAAGTCTAAATGTTTCTATTCGTACCACCCATTAATAAATGCTTAAAGAATACCACCACTGTGCTAACACAAAGTACCAAAGTCTATATTACTCCAAATAAAAACATACTCGGGCCTATTACAACACCACTCCGGTCCCTGGTACCAACTTCTGTCTTAGTAAGGATTTCTTTTGCTGTGAAGAGATACCATGACCATGACAACTCTTATAAAGAAAACATTTAATGGGGTAGCTTACCATTTCAGTGGTTTAGTCCATTATTATGATGGAACAGGGCAGCATGCAGGCAGACATGGTTCTGGAGAAGGAACTGAGAATCCTCTATCTTGATTGACAGACAACAAGAAGTAAGCTGAGATATTAGACGTGGCTTGAGCATATATGAGATCTCAAAGCCTGACTCCCCAGTGACACACTTCCTCCAACAAGGCTATACCTACTTCAACAAAGTCACATCTCCTAATAATGCTACTCTCTACAAGCTTATGGGGGCCAAATATGTTCAAACTACCACATCTGAACATACAAAAAAGCAGACTTTAGGCTTAATATAGTAATAAGATTATGTATATTCTAGTAAATGGAAGCAACAGGTAGATATGGGAATGCCTAGCACTGAATAGTTTTTGTGTGGGAAGTGAGTATATAGTATGGAAAGTAACCTAGAGCTTGCTTAAGTATCTGCTGAGCTAAGAGGCAGCTCTAACCTGAGTGTTCCACATTTGCCTCATCTTTGGTACATTGGAGAAAGAATTTCTGCTTGGTGTTCCATGGACTCTTTTCAGCTTTCTGGGCATGTATCAAAGATCTCAAAATATATACATAGCATTGTGCTGACACATACATATATGTATATACATATGTATAAATATATAAATATCTATACGTAAGTATGTGGTGTATATGTATGTATGTATCCATATTTCTGAAGATGGATTCCATCTTCTCATCAGATTCACCCACAGAAGAGAGCAAGTACCCCTCTGCTCCGTAGCCGTGTCTGGTTAGCAAACCCAAAGGAAAGAAGACAGGGGCACGGCAGCTGGAAGCAGGATTCCCACATTTCCTGGTATCCTGCCTATTGATGTCAACCAGTTCTTCCAGGTGGCTCTAGGCAGGCTTGAAGAGTATGTGTCAAGACAGGAAGGAACCCATCCAACCTCACCTTGTCCTATACCAGGCTTACTATGGGTAACATGGCTTTACATTTTTGGTGTCTCACTGGCTGTTTATACTTAAGCAGATCTCCCTCTGTGTTCCCAGTTCTATCATGAGGGCCAATTGAGTGACATATGATGTGGGGCCACCCTCCCTTTTTAAAGGCCAGTGTCTCCTTTTTGGGGCACGAGGGTCCAAGCAACATCTTTCTGGGAGGCGCTGAATGCACTCCACATGCCAGGTGCTCTGTAGCTACAGACAGTATGAGAGGCCTGCTATCCAAGAGTGTTGTTTGATCCTGGATACATTTCTGCTATGGCAACAAGCCTAAAGACATGGCTTAAGTCTGATCCCGGGCTGTGATCTCACTCCTTTTTCCATGTTTTATTTATAAACATTTCATGATGACAGTTGATGACAGGGTCACACCAGGAGGAAGACAGTTGTGAAAGGAGTCGCAGAAACAGGAAAGACCAAGTTAAGTTCAGAGGCCTCTCCCAGGTGTCTGCTTTCTGGATCTGTATCTGGAAAACTGGATTAGTCGCCTGTTTTCCCCAAAGAAATGGATAAACAAATGTACTGAAGACTTCACTGCAAGGCTCACTGAGAACACAGAAGAGACAAACTTTCTGTACATATACACACACACATATATATGTGTATATATGCATTTTAAGCAATTAATGTGGAAAAGTACATGTTTTTTCTGTATTATGAGTTTGAGATGTAGAAAGTAATGTACATGTCTCAAGTTCAAGTCAGTTTGGGGGTTACTTCTTTCCGTGTAAAATCGACTTCTCAGCTTTGTAGCTATGTAACTGCCTAAATGGAATCACAGTTTTATTATTGGATCATAATCTTAATTATATTTTTCTTTATTCTTGAGAATTTCATGCATGTAAATACAGTCAATGACACATGATCATATCAACTACTGTTTTCCTCTTTCAATTCCCCCATACCCTCCAATATGTCACTTTTCCAACTTCATGTCTACACAGGCACACCCTTTGCGATAACTAGCTAAGTTCAATTAGTGTTGCCAATATACACATAGATGCATAGTTCATCCATGGGATCACCGGAAATATACCGATGCAAAGACTCCAACAAAGGAATGACTCTTTTTCTCCGAACCACTACCAATCACCAATACTCCTCTTTTAGGGTTTGGGGATAGATTGCACCTCTCCCATCTATGCCAGAGTCTCTGCTGGCTTGATCTCCTGCAGGCCTTGACGAGCTCTAACCACCGCTGTTTTGAGTTTGTGAGTAGGACAGCCAGGCCCAGGAGGTGTCATTCCACTGTACCCTTTCTTACCCTCCCTGGGTCTTGAGTTAGGGGGTTAGTACAAATGTCCCATTTAGGGCTAGCACTCAATCTCTTGTTCTCAACATTTCAGTCATGTCTTAACCAGCACCCTACAGTTAGAATGTTAGTCATTGTTCTACATCTCCTACAAGGAAATGGACAAAGTATTTAAAACTTAAAAAGAAAACTATCATACCTTATCTTTTTAAAAATTAAATTTATAATTACTTATTTAGCATTATTACTGTAATTGTGTCTATTTCCATATAACATTGTAAGAAATTCTTCCTTACTATCATAAGATTTTGCAATCATTATCCTGATAATTTTGTCATATCTCGTCTAGTTGAAATAATCTAAATGGCTTTATGCTATTGGATATCTGTAGTCTTAAGATAAACAGTGTTTCACAAATATTTATATAAAAATTTTATATTACTTTCTAAGAACAAATTTTCACCAATAGAATTAACATGCCAAAGGGTGCAGATGTAACTTTGGAGATGGATGGCAAATGCATGTGATGCTGTATATTTTACGTCAATTTTTCTCTTCTTCTAAGGTAACTTGCTTTTATTCTGTGTGTCTATGACTTTCTATTTGGTCACCAACTTAAGAAATTGTTGTTCCATTTTCTAGTCCAAGGCTTAGACTAGTCATAATGATTGTATCCTGCTGGTCAGTTATAAGATTAGAAAAAGGAAAATAATTCAGTTCTGTTCAATATATGTAAGCAGGGATCTAAGGGAAAGACTTCTTAGATTTCAGAAGCCAGAGAGAAGAATTTAATGGACTTATTTTCTTCTCTCCTTCACGTTTGGCCATTCGTGAGTGGAGACATAACTCTTAGAACTATAATATATGACTCAATTTTCTCATTACTTTGATAAAATACCTGACATAAACAAGGGAGAAAGTTTTGATGACTCATGTACTCATGACTTGATGGTACATCAAGGCAGGAGAGGGATGGTAGGCAGGAGCTGCAGTGGTAAAGGCCTGAGGATCTTTGGTCACACATGATCATGGAGATCAGGAGGCAGAGCCTGGAAAGGAAGCAAGGTCAGGAGATTTACATGAAGGCCTTCTTCCCCAGTGGCCCCCTCCTTCTAGCTAGAACATTCTTCTAGAAGGTTCCACAGTCTTCTAAGACAAATTCACTATCTGGGTACCAAATGTTCAAAGACATGAGCCTCTGGGGGACATTTTAGATTCAAACTATCAGAGATGGACCTCATATGATGATGTTTGGCTAGAATTGACCAGCACTAACAGAGCACAGAAGAAAGAAACTCAGTCCTTAAAACTTGTTCAATGACTGAATGAACCAATGCTTCTCTAATTCTCTTCCTGTCAAATTATAAGGTTTAAAAGTTTTTTGGTGTTGTTAAGGGAAATTGGGCTTTCTCCTGAGTGTAACTGTGAATGTTAAATATGATCAATCCTTTTTTAAAATGTTGAAACAGTTCTCTTATTGGGAATGGGTTAATATGTCATTTCTACTGGATTATATGAAAGTGCAAATACACTTACATATGCATACAAATACATGCCTACATATACATATACATGCATATACATAGGCAGATTGATGGACCATACATATATTAATTTCTGTTACGTTATCTAAGTTTCAAATGTTACTTCTTTATTATCTTTCTCTGTATTCAGTAACAGTGGTGTCAGCCAACTGTTAGGGCTGACTTTCCAATGGTTTTCCTGACCTTAGGAAGGAGGGTTGTAACATTATGGATAGTCTAAGCGATTTGCAAAGATCTGAGTAATCACATCAGATATTGATGACACATTGAAATAATAACCCATTTTATTTAAAAAGTCCTTAGACTGGGGCCTGTGACTACACTCCAAACCTTAATCATTTTCTTTTTTATCCCTGAAGCTGTGGCTTCCACATCTTTTCAAGGGCTCTTACTGAAAAGGAGAAACCACAGTCTCGATGCCTTGGAGAGCAGTGACTGTGTAACCATAATTTAGATTTCTTTTGTTGGTAGTAACCATATTCCAGGGAATAATTTAGGGTGATAATGCAAATACATCTTTACAAACTGTTTCCAATTGTTTGTGCTGAATTTTATTCTATAAAGCTTAAATTTTAAGATGGTAATAACTAGAAGTAGAAAATAAATGTTATTTGATATGGCAATTGGGACAGACCTTAAAATGCTATTACTCTGGGGAAAAAAATAGGAAATATAAACGAGTAAAACCTTGTCTGGTATTTTATGACTTTTATTTTCTTACTGAACAAAACACTCTCATTGATATCTCCAGTATGCAAATACCATTTGAAGTAAAGACATCTTCAAGCTATAGAATACAATAAAGTGTATTTGATGGACAGAACTGAGGAATATATATTTATGACCTTTCAGGGGGCCCCTTGCATTAAGAAAAAGGGAGTTCTCCTGTCTGATTATTCAATAGCAGAGCTGAACTTCCCTTCGATATTCAGGCTTCAGCGCTATGACATTTCCTGCCTTTCTCCTGCTACAATCCTGTTAACCTGGCTTGAGGCTGCATAGTCCAGATGGAGAGGATGGTTATCTCTGAGCCAGGAACACAGGGGCTTAGATGGTACCCAGCAATGCTCATTGGCCTTCTGCTTTTAATTAGGAAAGAGTACAGTGCCAGGCAGTGGCCATCTTCCCAAGTCAGCAATGTTGGTCTATGCTGAAGAGATGCTTCAGTTTCTCCATATTTACAGATGGAATGACTTGGTACCTCAAGAAGGATGACTGTTGGGATGCCCCCTTTTCTTGTTGCCCCACCCCCAGTTTGACAGAAGAAAGAATGAACCTTCCTAGACCACAGCTTTGATTGCTTAGATGGACTTTTTGCTGAGAAGCCCTGTGAATCTGTAATTACTGCTACTATCCAGTGTTTTCCCTTATTATTCCCCATGTATGACAGGACCAGCTCACTTCTTGTTTTAAACACAGTGGCTTGAATACCTCTGATACAAAAGCACAGAGAACTGTTTACTAGCTCTGAAGGACAAGAAGTTCTAGATCTCAAAGTTTCAAGAGGACCATCCAGTCCCCTGCATGTCAGGGCCTCCACTGCTAGAATGCAATGGTAAGCTCTCAGAGTCATGGCTGAGCCCTTAGTGCCTGTGGGGAGCAGCAAGAATGACTGGTTTTCCTCTACCTCTTTTTTGCTTGAGGGGAAGATCTGAGCTATTTGCAAATATTCACATATTCATTATCCATATGCTATGCTACCAACCCATATACTGGCTTGTTTTAAGGAAGACAGTGAGTTTGGACACGCGTTCTCTCTAGTTCTTAGCCTGGATCCTTTTTAGTACCCCTATGAAGGTTTCGAGTGACCTATTCCTAGAACACCTGTTGACTTAACCGCTCTACTGTTTGTAGTTTCTTATTAACTTTAAGGTCAACAATGGTATGATTTTGACCTGAAGTCACCATACAGATGGTGGTGGTGGTGGTGGTGGTGGTGGTGGGCACAGCACATCAACCTTGCTGCTTACCTCCAACAGAACTGCCCATCGCACTTGGTTATCTCCCGTGGAATCATAAAGACTAGGCATCTTTGTAAACGTAGACTATTCGTTTGTTTCCTGGCTGCCTAGACCCAAAATAATTACACAGAAACTATATTAATTACAATACTGCTTGGCCAATAGTTTAGGCTTCTTATTAAGTAACTTTTTACATTTTAAATTAACTCGTTTCTGTTAATCTATGTATTGCTACAAGGCTGTGGCCTACTGGTAAAGTTCTGTCTGGTTGCTGTCTCCTTTGATGGCTACATTGCATCTTCCTGACTCCACGTATTCTCTTTCTACATCTCTGTTAGGATTTTCTGCCTGTTAAGCCACTGGCCAAAAGCAGTCTCTCTCTCTCTCTTTCTTTTTGTTTTTGTTTTTTTTTTTTTCGAGACAGGGTTTCTCTGTAGTTTTGGGGCCTGTCTTAGAACTAGCTCTTGTAGACCAGGCTGGCCTCGAACTCACAGAGATCCGCCTGCCTCTGCCTCCCAAGTGCTGAGATTAAAGGCGTGCGCCACCACTGCCCGGCTGCCAAAACCAGTTTCTTTATTAACTGATGGCAATGCATTCACAGCATACAGAGGGGAATCCCACATCACATTCTGTCTTTACTCCGTGTAATAATAATACAGTCTACACTACTGAGCCAGCCAAAAACCCATGATATCCGATAAGACATGTCCATCTCTAGACTAGAGCTAAGTAGCAATTGAGTTGATTTTCAGAACTGGGTTCCGGAGTGATGCATCCACTAAAATGTGCAATTGGAAGATACTTTACCCTAGAAAATTCGTGGCACCAGCTGGTTCTTCGGCAATTACACCTTTTATCGACTTCCACATTTTGCATTCTACTGTGGGCCCGTTTCTTAGACACTCGCTGATGCTCCGAGTCGGGGTGTGGAAACAAGCATGTGTCTTTAATGACTGAGGTTGCACTTTTTCATAGAGTTGCTCTCATCTGGACAGTTGCACAGCAGAGTAAGATGTGGAGCTTGTAGGGTGTGCACTTCGCATCCTCAAAGGGGGAGGGTAAGGAAGAAGACAGCCTCAGTGTGAGCTGGAAGGATTATTCCTACAGAACGTGAACCCTCATCGCCACATCTTGGCCGATAGTTTGGAGATTACTTTTAGAGAGACTCCCGCCCACCCCACTTCTTGTGAGGCCAGATGGTGTGGGAGACTTGTCTGTTTCTGTCAATCGTGTTTTAAATAAATACTGGTTGGCCAGGTAGGAAGTATAGGCGGGTCAACCAGACAGGAAGTAGAGGCAGGGCGATGAGAACCTCTGGGAAGCAGGAAGCTTCCTTGACATTCCTGCGCAGACCACCAAGGAAGCAGCATGTGTCCCTGTCCCAGCTGAGAAAAGGTACCGGCCATGTGCCTGGCATGGATGGGAACAATGAGTTAATATAAGTTATGGGAGCTGGTAGGAAGACTGAGCTAATGGGCCAATCAGTTAAGGTAATGTAGACTCTCAGTGTGATTTCTTTGGGGCTTGCCGGCTGTGGGGTACTGGGCGGGACAGAAACCCCAACGAGCCAGCCCTCATGTTACAGCCGGAGACTTTGGTAGTTGAATGGCTTCTGTGGATTTGTGCAGGCCAGCTAATAGCAAGCCGTAGCAAAGGACAGTACTAAGGAGATAAAGCTGGTCGAACTGAAAAGCGTCTTTTGCAGAACTTCTCTCAAGCTTGGGGTGAACACCTGGCTTCCATCCTCCCCCACTTCAGGTTCTCAGTTCATTTTTCACAGTGTTGGACCTGCATAGGTTCCTTCTGCTAAGAGCAGGTGAATTGTCCTGAAGAAGTGGCTTCTTTCACTGACTCAGTCCTGTGAACTCAGGACCTGAGGGAGTGGAGAAACTGTCGCTCCTGACTGACTTGAGCTGTGTGGGTGAGAGGAGTGGCAGCTGCCTGGTGATCCTGAGTGTGTTCACCAAGGGGACAAACTGGAGAGAATGTCTGTTCACACCTGTCCTGTGGTCATTTGATCTGAGCAGAGGCACAGCCGAAGTCACGGAGCTGACAACTGTCCGTTTCCTAGAAATCTCTGACAGGAAAATTTATCTGGAAACCTTCACCTTCGTCCTCTTACATATAATGCACGAGCTGCCCACCAGTCCGATTCTAAATGCCTCCTTCGCCTCTAAGGAAAGGGCCCACAAGTCCTCGCAAGAGCTTCCTGGCCTTGGCAGATGTTGTGGCTTCTTTCGGATTCCAACAAAGAGGAACTGGCGGGGCATGAAGAGGGGCAGAAGGTAATTGAGGAGTTGGGGTTGGTTTTAAGGCAGGACAGAGCCCAGCTCCACGAGCCGAGCTGGAAGCAAGTTCCAGTGTGCGCCAGATGTCACAAAGAGCAGCTGAGCTAGGAGGGCTTTCTGGTGCTCCGGAGTAAATCAATCACTGAACAGAAATCGCTGCTTTGCCACAGACCCGTAGCTAATGCGAGCGTCCCCTCCTCCCCCACTGCCTTAGCACACCACTGTTACCACCAGAGCCAGTAGTGGGAGGCGAGGAGTCCACAGAGCTGATGCCTGATGCCAGAGGCGAGAGACAAAGGGGACTTTTTTTCAACATGGAGGAAAAAAAACCCAGAGTGAATGCAGTCCCCGACAGCTGTGCTCTCTTTCCCATGGTGGCTGGACGCGTTGGGGGTGCTAACTGTGAAACTGGAGAGCTGTTCAGATCCGAGGAGTCACGTGCAAGTGAGCAGGGCTGAAACTTACCAACAGAACAGTAGCGAAAGAGCAAAAAAAAAAAAAAAAAAAAAAAAAAAAAAAAAAAAAAAAAAAAAAACCCCACAAAAAAAGCCCCCTCCCCGAAAAACAAAACCCCTTTGGCCAAGTTTGACTGACTGAGGGGAAAAAGGGAAACCAAAGTGAGCAGAGGCTGGAAGCAAGTGAGGGAAGCAGTGTGGTTGAGCCCTCTTGTGTGTTAGCTTAGCTACTTGATCATATTATACTTGGAACACACATTCTAGTGATATGGCCTTTAAAAGAATAGCTCCTGTTTACTGAACCCTTACTATGTTCCGGGTACCTTCTAGGAGCTTGACCTAGGCCAGTTCATTGCCTCCAGACTCGAAAACTTCAGTGATTTCTCCTAAGGATGAAGGTAGGGCACTAGAGAGCTGGCATACTTGGTAAAGCACATGCCAAGTGAACGTAAGGACCCAAATTTAAGGCCATAATCTCCAGAAAAAGCTGGGCATGACGGCACTGGTGATCTCCGGGCTGGGCAGGTGGAGACCGTTAATACCGGTTCATTGGCCAGCTGGTAGAGCCAATTTAGTGAGTTCTAGGTCAGTGAGGGTCCTTTCCTATAAACGGGGCAAACAGTGTCTTCAGGAATGACATCTGAGGCTGACTCCTCATGCAACACACATATCCATCAACATGCACACCCGTAAAAACACGTACATACATACATGTACAAATGCAGAAGTGTAGAAAACCTGTGTGTGCAGCTATTGAGTGGGAAGACACTTTCTAAATCCAGATCTTTCTGGCTTCAAAGCCCACTAGACTGTTGAACTCCTCAGTTCTGAACCAGGTTCTTTATAAGACTTTATAGATTCATAAACGGTTGGTGTTTCTGGTTGAGAAAACAGGATGAATCAAAGTCACGCAACTTGGGAGTTAAAATGAGAATGTTCCCTGGGAGCCAGAGAGAGAAACATACATTGGACATATGGTCACAGACTGAAGTTTCCCGTTTTCTCTCTGGGCAGCCGCCCTGGCAGACAGCTAATAAGGAAAACCTACTGCAGAGATGAGGCTTCTCCTCTCTCTGAGCACGTGACACAAATTTATGGTAGCATCTGGTGACAACAAACAATAGTCTAATGATGGACAACCTCAGCCCTTCTTATCTTGGTGCTATGACCATGCCAGGGTTCCTGAGCAAATCCTTTTGAGGATGAACCAGCTTCATCCTGGGGGTTTGTCAGGAACCCCTTCCTTCTCACCAGGCACAGGTCATTCAATGAGCAGAGTAAGTTGTGATGTTGTTCTGTAGGTCTGCAGAGGGATAGAGGGAGTGCTGTTACAGTCCACAGGAATCCCTTCAGCATGGAAATAATCCTGCTGAAGACAGGAAACCACTTCTGAATGCGAACAATGGGAAGCCCAGTTCTGCCAACAGAAACCACCTCCTCTCCAGGTCCCTGTGAACCATTTTTTTAAAATCTTTTTTTTTGTTGTTGTTATTGTTATTGTTTTTTTTTTTTCCGAGACAGGGTTTCTCTGTATAACTTTGGAGCCTCTCCTGGAACTCCCTCTGTAGACCAGGCTGGCTTTGAACTCACAGAGATCAACCTGCTTCTGCCTCCCGAGTGCTGGGATTAAAGGCGTGCACCACCACCACCTGGCTGTTTTCCTCTCTTTCAATCAAAGGCAAGGATTCTGGAACACAGACTCCCTGGGGAGGGGTGGAATGCACAGTGGCCTGAAGCAAACCGTGTAAGGAGAAAAGGAGTTGGGTCAGACGCTGCAACCACTTTGGTACCCCTCACCTCCGGGAGAGCACCAGAGCAGCTGGTAGTGCTCGTTTCTTGGCTCTCCACACGCTTTTACTGTGGTCACAGGCTTTGTACAGTCTTCCTTGACGAGCTTCTGCTCCCAAGAGCCTTCTCCGTTTTGAACCAGTGTCCTGCAAGCGCTTTATGTAGTGTCTTGCAAATTGTTTAAAAATAATTTTTAAGTATATTGAGGTTTGTACACTGTGTAGTTGCAAAGAGTGAGTTGTAAAATATTAGAAGCAAGCTTTTTTTTTTTTTTTTAAAGAAGTCATCCTTTCAAGTATTGTTTCCCCTCAACAAATTGAATTGGGTTATCATATGACAGAGAAATTCTACTCCAAGTTACACATGCTTGTACACAAACACTTAGCACCATTCATAAGAGCACCAAACGAGACAACAAAGCCAATGTCCTGGCATGACGGGATAAGCACAAATGCCTGGATGCAGCCACACAATGGACTGTTATTCAGGCATCAAAAGGAACGAAGTGCTGACACATGATACGTGAAGGAACCCTGGGGACGTTAGGTCAGAAGAAAGAAGCCAGCCGCGAAAGGTCCCATTTCCTATGATTCCACTCACGTGACATATCCAGAAGAGACTGTTTCTCGGAAAGTGTACTGGTTGCTGCTTGGCCTGCTGAGGGAAAGGAACTGGGGAGTGAGTGCTAGTAGGGATAGGGTATGTTTTCAGAGTGATACAAATATTTTGGAATCAGATAGTGGTGTTGGTTAGAAAACCTTGTGGGAACATTCCAAAGTGCTGAGTTTGGTATTGCATCTGATTCCCACAATATTCTGAAAATAGAGAAAGAGGAAAAAAAAATTGTCTTTCTCGTCTTTAAGAGTTGCATGTGTCTTGTAGCCACAAGAAAGCACAACTTATGCCCATGGGCTGGTGGCATCTAAACTAACATCCAATGGGATGACCAAGTATTGAGTTCTTTATGTTAAGAATGCAACCTCTGTAGCTATGTTGCCTTGGGTTCCAAGGCTGAATTGCCGCTTGTAGTGGGATGAGCAGGTCGCTTCACACCTATATGGATCTCCTTTCTCATCAGGAACATTTGGATCCTAGTAACTGCCTTTCAGAGTTAAGTTACCTTAAACATCATTACTGTGGGTTTTTCGTCATTGTCAAAATCATCGTATTAAATGGTACAGTGAAAGCAGTATGGTGGCCCATTTTCAATCTGCTTCTTTTGACATTTCCTTCTTAGTTATTTATCATTTATCATATATACCTAATTGCATTTATGAACCACACCTTTTCCAGTATCTTTAGGACTTATTTAAGCATAAGAGCTGCTTCCATCTTTCCAACTTGTCCATTACCCAGGACAGTCTTCCCAAAGACTCTAATTAATTAAACACTGCTTGAAGTTCCTCACGCTCCAAGTAGCAACTCCTGAGAAAGTTTCAAAGGCCGAGCCTTAAGCCCACAAAGACTACCCACTTAAAATTCCCCAAAAGATTCGTTGGTACTTTGGGAATTCTAGGCCTTAGCTGGTGTCTCAGACTTCTCATTCTTAAAGAATGAGAAAAAAAACCACACTTCAGGAAGAGTAGAGACAGTCCACACGGTGGCCGGGAAAAACCGCACTTCAGGGAGAGTAGAAGCAGTTCGCACGATGGCCCAGGAAGAGCCGGAGTCGGAATTTAGAGGGTTGTGTCAGAAAGGAGATGGTCCCAGGAAGTGTTCTGTGATCCAAAATTGAGGCCCCTGTGAGAGATAATGAAAATTTATCTCACTACTTCCATGTACAGGATTTTTTTTCGGCTTTCTGCTCCTAATTAGCAGTAACTAATTAATCCTCAAACACCTTATTGGGGTCAGGAGAGAGGAAACGGAACCATAGAAAGAAGTGGTTGCCAACTGCCCGGAGAGGCATGGAGACAGGATTCTGTCCCAAGGTTTTCCAGCGGCCTGGTCCTTGAGGAACAGCGGCCCATTTCCTGTTTGGAAATTTTGGCATGCATCTTCCTATGCCACCAAGTCTTTGGAATAAAGTTATGCCTGACTTTGATATATTTCTGTTTGCTCTTGTATGCAAGACAGAGGTGCAGCAGCCCCGAGAACTACCCATGAAAACATCCGCTTCTTTAGTTACAGAGAGCAAACTCAGGATTCCTTGTGTGTTTTCAGGGCAGTGATAATGGCGTGGAATAAATAAACAAGCAAGACTCTCCAGGGAACACCAGTGAATTTCCCAACTACTCAATCCAGCTGCGAAGGGCAAACTGTTTAGAGTCCCTCTTGCCTGGTCTCATCTTAGAAACCGGAAACCCAGCGGGAAACACGACTATTTTGACTTGGCAAAGTGAACCAAACAGCATACACCTGCAAGTGGACCTCCCTGACGTGAGGTAGCTGTGGCCAGAGGGTCAGTCTGTTCTCAGGGTTTCATCCAGAAACCACATGCTGCAAACGGAGAAAATGCACGTGCACACGCATGCACTCACACACTCACACGTGCACATAACACTGTTGGATTAAAGGAAATCCTTGCACCGAGACTAAGCATACAACTTTAATTAACTCATCATTTTCTAATTAGCATCCCCAGAGCCCTGTGCATGGGCAGCTTATGCTGCAGAATGAGCCGCCCAGCTTTTCCAAACAGTTTGGTAAAATGGAGTTTTGCTTTCATAAACATTCATTACGGAAAGTTGGAATATATATATATATATATATATATATATATATATATATATATATATATATATTTTAAAAGAGGGAGGGTGGATGACTTGGAAGTCATCATTTCCCCAGACTCACTTAATATCGGAGCATTTGCTCTTGGCCCTTGTGTCTCTTAAGATTTGCAGTGTTCCTAAGAGTTGAGACAATCTAAGGCATTAGAGGACACTTAGCTCTTCATTGTGCAAGCCTTCCCCATCTTGATATCAACTCTGCCTGTACACCACAGGCAACACCTGCATATTGCACCGAGCAGCAGGCCTGTAAGATCTTAAGATAGTATTGCTGCTTATATTCCAGGAAAACTTCAGAACTGAAGATTTCGAGAGCCTAAAACTCCCGATGGCATTTTCACTGTGACTTCATTCAAATAAGGATGTTGGTGTGCATTCTTTTTTCCGTCTTAAAAAATAGAGAGAGCTTCGCAGACCTGGCAGGCTTTATCTACGGCATGGTGCTGTATTACATACACAGAAATATGACTGGGTTATTTTTTAAAAGTGTGATGCAAAGGAAAAAGTTTGTTTTTGTCAGTACATTCCCCTCTGGGAGGGATTTAGGTCAACTAAATTTTATGAATGTGATAGACAGTAAATCCATGAGAATAGTTGGGGGCTTATTTTCTTTGATTGCTGTAGGAGAAACGTCTGGAAAGGTATCCATACTTCAAGTTGGATAGTCGCTGCCACGCTGCCCTCGCATATGACTGCACCCGTTTACTTGTCTATTAACAGTGAACTGAAAATTCTCTTTTCTCTCATTGAACGTTGTGAAAACCCAATTTGGTGAAAAACACAATTTCAATGCAATTTTTAATTTCTATTTCCCTAATTGCTGGTAATATTTGGGATGTATTTCCTTATATTTTTGCAATGCAGTATTTCTTCTTTGAGTTGACTTTGCGTATTTATTTGTTAATCTTAAGCTGGGTTTATTCACTTTATCTTTTATGCTGCATATAAAGGTCTTTGTCCCCTGCTTACACTACAGATTACTTTCTCCAGAACATCTCCTCTTTTAAGACTGTTTCATTAATTTTCCTCATTTGGTATCAGTCATAATTTTCATGTTTTCTGATTTTCTATAATATTATAGATCATAAGTATTTAAAATATTTAAACCTCCAACCTGAGTGGAGCTTAAGTTTTACAAAGAACACAAAGGACAACATGTACATTTACTTGCCGTGGTGAGTGTCCAGATACTGAAATTCTAGGACCTTGAGAGTCTGAAAAGTTTAAATGCTATGATAAAAGGTCCCGAGTAATGGTGGTTTGTGAGGGAGGAAGCCTTCAGAATGGAACATCAGCTTCCTTCCTCAGTACCAGGGTCTCAGTATTACTGTGTCTTGCATCTTCCTAGAAAGTATGCATCTTCTAACTTATAAGTCTGCTTCTATTTTAACAATCACCACCTTGTCCATTTTTCAGTACCAGAGAACACTTCTTATGGGTGGGGCCCAAGAGTGTATTCATCAAATACACTCCTATCCCACCGGAGGAAAGCAGAAATCATTAATAACAAAACACAAAAGCTTGATTTTGCAGCAATTGCCAGGGAGACAAAGAAATGTGACTCTAGCGAGCAGTAAATGCGGACTCTCCCAGCACAGAAGGGAAGGCACACGTAGGGACTGTCAATAGCTGCTACTGTACCACGCTGAAGAATTTCCCCCTGCTTTTTGCATAATGAGAGTTCTTGCCGGAAATGGTGCTTAAACTTCACCGTGTATGCTTTTAACCATCTGCAGAGATTGCTGGAAGTTTTGTTCACAAAGTTTGTCAAGGATGAATTCCACAGGGAGAGAACTGTTAGGGAAGTATCACTTTTATTTGGGGGTTGAGCATAATTAGAAGGGGATTTTTGGTTATGACGTTGTTATGTTAAAATTGTGAAATTTGAGAGGTTTTTCTTATTTAAAATCTAAGTCCCTTTTCTAAGTCAAACCTATAATTCAATTATTTAGCTATTTAAAATATTTAAAGTTTGTATAAACAAAACCAAAACAAGACACAAAAGAGCTGAGGAATCCCTTTATCAGGAAAAGACTTGGTGTTCTTCATTACCCCCCTTGTTTAGTGGAGTCTTTAATGTTCCATATCATTTTAGTCAGGTAAATAATTGACATTTTATCTTATGTGGATTAATATGTCAGTATTTTTCATAATTTTATGAACTGAATGAGTTATTTAGAAAGAGAAACCATTACTTACATTAATATTCACCAGTACACATGATTGGTAGGTGTATAAGCATTTACATTTGACCATTCAACTGTTTAGGATGAATTTGATATCCAGGTGAACTACACTGTAATTTTATGTTCTTTAAATGACTCCTATCTCAATAGAATTTTTTCATGAAGCCATTATTCTCAACGGAATCAGATTCTCTCATTTGGTTTACGATTTCTTATATCACGATTTCTTTCTTTTTTTTTTTTTTTTGAGACAGGGTTTCTCTGTGGCTTTGGAGCCTGTGCTGGAACTAGCTCTTGTAGACCACACTGGCCTCGAACTCACAAAGATCCGCCTGCCTCTGCCTCCCGAGTGCTGGGATTAAAGGCGTGCGCCACCACCGCCTGACGATATCACGATTTCTTATATCAGATTATTACTACACAAATACATTTCATGAGTCTGTCCACTCTAGCGCTAACACTACACTGTTGAACTAACACCCACTCTTCTTAAGTGAACTACGTGCCTGGTTGCTGTAGCATGAATAGCTGTGCTCACCCAACTTTCTTTTTTTAGTCCAAAACCTACTAACACCCTCCTGGAATGCTATTGCCTGCACATATGGTCTTCCCACTTCAAATGCCCTTATCTTGATAATCCCGCAAGGCACACCTAGAGGCTTGTCTTCTTGATGATTCTAGGTCCTGTCATCACATCTTTATAGTATTATTTGTTGTCTTGGATTCTAACAGTCACTCTCTGGTAACCTTGTGATTATAAGAAGCTAATATTCTGAGATGAACTTTTGGATAAGTTAATCAACCAAACCATTCCCAAACCAATTAGAATTGCATAAAAATCTAACATTAATACTCCAATGAAGAAAAGTGACGTCACTTAGTCTTTTTAGACTAGGTCTATTCTTTTAGTGATTGTAATAAAATTTGCAAATTTTTCTACTGATTTAACTTCCGAATTTCATATCTCTGTTCATATGTCTACATATATACTTAGAGTAAGTGACGTATTTTTTCATTACATTCAATTTGTTTGTATATTTGGGACGAGCTCTTTCACTAAAGCAGCTTATATGGTTTCCATAGCTATTTTCTTGGAGCTCCAAGTAGGCAGCAGAATTCTTTTTTTGACATTAGATATTTTCGTTCTTCTATTTCCTTGACTATGCCAGACTTATTCGGTTTCCAGATTCTGCTTATTTGGAGCAGGAAACTGTCACTTGTGGGATCAAAGTCTGGAGAAAGGGCCAAGATGGTGGCGAGGTAAGAGAAGTGTCTGAAGATGCCAAATTTAAGGGGTGTCAAAAGCTCCACAGCTAACACAAATCATGTTTTGATGGAATAGATTTTTTTAAAGTAAGTACCAAAAGGAATGGATGCAAACTGAATGCAGAAACCCATGTGGGAACTGAAGAGATGGCTCAGTGGTGAAGAACGCTGGCTGCTCTTCCAGAGGGCCTGAATTTTGTTCCCAACAGCCACTTTGTGGCCCACAACCACCTGCAAACCCTGTTCCAGAGGAGTTGATACCTTCTTGACTTGAGTGAGTATCCGCATACGTGTGGCATGCACTCACACAGACACACACATGTTAAACAAAAATAAAACTAAATTAAAAAAATTCATAATGAACAAAATGCCAAATATCTTAAACAAAAGCAAGATCATTGAATAGAATCAAGTTTTAAAAATAAGGCCATGGGAGCCAGGTGATGATAGTGGCAGCTCCCAGGGAGAACCTTGTATTTGCAGCTCATAGGATGGATCATCTTTGAGAAAGCAATTGGCATCCGTGACAAAGCACTGTGATCGGTCATCTATGACTAACACAATGGAAAAATGCAATTTCCATAAGGCAGTAGGGGAATAATTGCCCCGAACAATTGCCGACCATATTACAGGTGTATGGTTCTTATATTCTTATCCTACCTCCAATTCAAACTGCGGTCCTTCACATGTTAGGGCTGCACCTCTGAGATGACATACCCATATTCCAGATCTCCTTGCTTGCAGTTGTATCAGTCTCCAAAAACTATCACTTATACACAGAAGGAACATCAAAGATACTGATAGGGACATACGAATGACTTCTGTCAAAGTTGGAGCATAGTTCATTTCAATAGAAAGTACGTGACTAGCATGTTTGAGTCCCTGGGACCAATCACCGTCACTTCAAATAGGAAGGGTTCAGTGAAGACTGGAAAGGAGGGAAGGCATGAAGAGGAGGAAAAAGAGAAAAAAAACAAAGGGCAATATCTATTGAGAAGTTAAGTAATCCTGCTTTGAGGATTTTGAGGTCCTGTTTTGAATAAATCCCTAGGGTGTATATACTTGGCAGAGACCATCACAGAAAGGTCAGAATCTTTTCTTTCCTCAATTGATAATTTTCAAAGGTATATCTAGGTCAGTTTTTTTTATTCTAGATTCATAGGCTTTGTGTGGCTGCTGAAAATTCTTCCCTAAAGAATTGACTTGTAGTCTGTTATTATTTTAATGAAAATTATATTCAATCTATTTGATGGAAAGATGAATTTTATATATACAATTTTTGTATATTTTATTTCTTTTTTTCCCCATCTGTGATAGTTAGCTTTGTCAACTTGATGCAACCTAGAATTAGCTGCGGGAGAGAGGATCAACATCAGGTTGGCCTTTGGGCATGCCTCTTGCGGGGTTGCCTTGCTTTCCATAATTGATGTAGGAATACCCAGACCACTGTGGGTAACACCATTCCCTAAGCTGGCCCCTGAACTGTGGTATAGGAGGGTTCTTCTGTATTTCTTTGCTTTCATTGGTTAATAAAGAAGCTGCCTTGGCCATT
>JAQHUG010000004.1:21019466-21108875 GCA_028555095.1 Dicrostonyx torquatus
ATATCATTAAATTTTATTTTTTATTGCAAGATGAGTATTGCTTGTAAAGAAATCAAATTTATTTTTAAACATGATTTTATTTGTATATTTTCCACCATTAGAATGCTTGATCCTCTCTCACTAGAGGTATTCAAAAATGTGTGCTGCATTCATGACACTGCCTAGTTGTCCCCTTACTTTCTCTCAGAAATCTATGGTGAATCCATGGGTGCTACCTAATTTTATGCTTCTTTACTTTCTTGCCTTTCAATATAAACGTTGTAAAATTTGCTCTTCTACGGAGATCCTGTTTATAATTTTATTATAGTTAATTAGAGGTTTTTAGAATATATTCTGTTTGTGTGTATGTGCTCAAGCTTTATAAATACCTATTTAAACTGTCACCACAGTTCTGAAGTGTGTGTTGCTTTCTGCGTACATAGCAGACTGTGATCAGTAATTGACAAGTCTTCATGTTAGAGAAGGAAAAGAAAGGAATACAGGGCTAGTTCAGTAGGTAAAGGCACTTACTACCAAGAATGACAACTTGAGTTCAATCCCCATGACCCACATGTTGGAAAGAGAGAACTAACTCCAGAAAGTTGTCCTCTAAGGTACACATGTGTTTCATGGAATGTGCCTATGTATGTGAGCACGAGTGTGTGTGTTGCACCAACATGTACCCATGCAAATACATAAATGCAATAAATAAATTTAATGATAAAAAATAGAATCTGTAGGATATAATAGCAAAAAGCAGAGAGTACAAATAAACATTTCAACAGAAATTGAATGAGGAAATCCTTGTCAAGGCATTGGTTCAAGGCTAGGCAACAACTATCTGGATCCCTTACTGGATTGATGATTCTGGGAAAACCTGAAGCTTATTCAAGTTGTGGCTTTATCAGCCCTAATTTGAGAAGTACAGTCAACTGTACCTCATGCAATTAACACACAGACCTTAGAACAGATCCTAGGTCCTCTTGATATCTTAGTGAGCTTGTTTTAGGGTTTTAATTTTTTTCTTAAAATTGTGTGTGTGTGTGTGTGTGTGTGCGTGCGTGTGTGTGTAGGTCAGAAGACAAACTGAGGGAGTTCTTTCATTCCACATACAGGTCCAGAATATAGAGCTCAGCTCAGAAGACTTGGAAGCAAGTGGTCTTACCCGTTGAGTCATCTTGCATACCCATTTTCTTTTCTAGTATTTGAATGCAGAAAAAAAAAACCTACCGTATTTACCTTCTGATGAAAGAGGAGGGAGAGAACACTGAAGAAATCAGTAACCGTGAAACTGTGATGTGGGACTAGGGAAGAAGGATGGTGCTGTAGCTCTTGACTGCAGAAATGTGTTTCCACTTTTCTGTCAAGTTGGAAATATCTAATGCTGATTTCGTGTAAGAATCCCAAGAGTTGTGACAACAGAAATGTTCTATAATGTTTGATTCCCATGCTACTAAGAATGGATTATGTTTGATTATATAGACTATTAGTCTGTTCTATGACCAGGTGGGTACATCCTATTTCATCTACTTTCCTAGCCCCACCAACATTTAGGAAAGATTCTGTATCCTTGTGAACAAGATCTTGATTCCCCTTACTTCCCCATCCCTTGGGTATGTCTCATCGGCAAATCTGGACACAATTACTGCATGCAGTAGAAATGAGACAATAGTTTGTGAATTTTACATAACTTCCTAACTTTCCATTTTGGCAGAGCTCAGAACCAGCCACTACAGCTGTCAGAATGATTTATGACGTTCTTCACTGGGCTGACAGTGAGCGGAGAGAAAACTCCATGCAAGAAAAATTCTTTATATTTATTCTACCTAGTTTAATACCTGATGAACCGTGCTATAAGAACAATCCTTAAAATAGCCGTGAGGAGAGCATCTCTACACTTCCCAGGACACACAATCCATCATAGACACAGTCCTGGGGAGTCCGAGTAGACAGTGGCTCTGCTGTGAGTCTGACTCCATTACAGAAGAGACAGTGATTGGAGCCATGACAATAAAAACAGCAGGCTAACATACATTACACACTAACGGACTCTTCCACCTACTTTCAATTATTTTAGTCTTCCAGTAAGCCTTCATCCCAGGTGATGCTACTGTCATGTAAATGTGAATGTAAACTGAAGGAGCTGGTGAGTCTGAGGAAGATGAGGCGGGTGCGAGGGGGGTCACACTGGAGAGAGGCCATTAGAAACTTTGTATAAAGCTGGCACTTATTATACATTGACTTGCTTGCAGTGTCCCATAAAGTTGTATGACTTGTGTGTGCCTTTTCTTCTTACCTGGATGGATGTGTAACTAAACTCTCAGACCCCTTTCTCCAGTGCAACCAAACCGTAGGTGCCCTTCCTCCAGTGCAACCAACCTTTCATAATCTCTTCTTCTAGTGCAACCAAACCCTAGGTGCCCTTCCTCCAGTGCAACCAACCTCTTCCTCCAGTGCAACCAAACCCTAGGCACTCTTTCTCTAGGCAACGGACCTCTCAATAGCTCCTTCCTCCAGTGCAACCAAACCCTAGGAACCTTTCCTCCAGGGCAACCAATCTCTCATAACTTCTTCCTCCAGACCTGTAAACATGTGAAAATCTTTTCAGAGAACCGATTCACCAAACTGTCAAGTAAATGAAGAAAACTGTTTCCTGTCTGCTCAATTTACTTCTTTCTCTAGCCGAGCTTCCCATTTTCTAAGAGTGAGCAACACTCACGTGATGTCTTAGATAGGGCTCTGTATTTACTGGACTTTGAAGCATCCCTCCCTTACCTCTGTCTGGTGCTCTTTTCTGTTTTCTGCTCCTTTGTAGATTTCTCTGACCTGTCTTCTCCCAAAAAACCGACATGTCCTGGGACTCATCTAGTTTTAACAGTCCATCCAAGTTTTCTTTAATCAGGTATCAACTGTTCTCAAATTTCTTTCTTTCTTTCTTTCTTTCTTTCTTTCTTTCTTTCTTTCTTTCTTTCTTTCTTTCTTTCTTTCTTTCTTTCTTTCTTTCTTTCTTTCTTTCTTTCTTTCTTTCTTTCTTTCTTTCTTTCTTTTGTGGTTTTTCAAGACAGGATTTCTCTCTGTATCTTTGGGGCCTGTCCTGTAACTCAGTCTGTAATCCAGGCTGGCCTGGAACTCGCTCTTGTAGTCCAGGCTGGCATGCAACTCACAGAGATCCTCCTGCCTCTGCCTCCCGCGTGTGCGATTAAAGGCATGTGCCTCCACTGCAAATTTGTATTTCTAGCACAACATGTTGCTGAAGTCTAGGAGTTTGTTTTCCACTGTTAATTGTATACCTTAATCACGGCATGCTAATAACATTCTTCTTTTAAACTATTTTTCCTATTTGCAGTTAAAAAGTATTAATTCTTTGAGAGTTTCATCTGACATATGGAGTCCTTCAATTCTTCCCAGATCTGCCCTTTTCCTCTACTGACCCAAATTTGTATCCTTGTATTATTTTTTTTAACCCTTCAAGATCAATTTGTTCTGTCCTAATATTCTTGGATATGTGATCCAGCTCCAGTGAAAGCTATGTGATCAGTGGAAGCATGTCCTGCTCTGACCTTTGAGTGCATGTGTCCAGGCTTGTCCACATATACATGCAGAGAGGCAGGCGAGAAAGAGAGAGAGAGAGAGAGAGAGAGAGAGAGAAGTACCTTTCGATTGTGCTGTTTTCCTGTTAAAAATCTTTGAATAATTCTGTTGATTACAAACAAAATTTCTAGTTCTTTAGAAAGAACTAAAGCATTTTGAATAAGAATTTAGTTTGTCCTCTTTATCTAATTGGCAACATCTTCCATTGTAGTCTTTGATTTCCCTTAAGCTCATTCTTGCCTTCCACTTTTTCTTTATGTACATTCAATTTCCATTTTTGTTTTGTTTCTCTTTCTTTCTTTCTTTCTTTCTTTCTTTCTTTCTTTCTTTCTTTCTTTCTTTCTTTCTTTCTTTCTTTCTTTCTTTCTTTCTTCAGAATGCCCTTCCCTCATTGTTCTACCATTCTTACTGCTTCTCCTACAAAAATCTATTTTACCATGACTCCTTTTTAGGACAACATCCCCTGCATGAGAATAGCAGTGTCAGGCAACAACTACAAAATGAAGTTTGTGAACTCTTTGACAGCTCTGTAACTAGTTGCTGAAACGGTATGTTTAGCCAAAGTTCACTTTCAAACATTAGCTACTACTAGTAGGTAATGGATTCAATTCAATTAATTCCTCCTTATGTGAAGACATCATCCTTTGGAGAAGCCCCAAACATGTGGCAGTACACGACCTATCAAAGCAGAGATGTGTTAAAGAGAGCCTACACATAACTTAGGTCATTTATATGAGTCAAGGATTCAGATGTATACAATAAATGGGTTAGGTTTTATTGCCACAAAGTGCTCATGTTTCTTCTTAAGGATCTACTGTTTCATTTAATGATGACCTATTTAAAAAGTCTAAAGATAGTCAATTACACATAATGTAGCACCCACTTGGGAAACTTTGCAACTATTCAATTCAACAGGGGTCTTTCAGTTCTTCCTGTAACATGAGGGTCCTGCTCGTTGGGGTTTCTGTCCCGCCCAGTACCCCACAGCCGGCAAGCCCCAAAGAAAATCACACAGAGAGTCTATATTAGGTTATACACTGATTGGCCCATTAGCTCAGTCTTCCTACTAGCTCCTGTAACTTATATTAACCCATTGTTCCCATCCATGCCAGGCACATGGCCGGTACCTTTTCTCGGCTGGGACAGGGACACATGCTGCTTCCTTGGAGATCTGTGAAGGAATCCCGAGGGAGCTTCCTGCTTCCCAGACGTTCTCCTCGCCCTGCCTCTACTTCCTGTCTGGTTGACCCGCCTATACTTCCTACCTGGCCAATCAGCATTTATTTAAAACATGATTGACAGAATACAGACACATCTCCCGCACCATCTTCCAAAGGTACCATATTAAATAAGCCCTCTCCTTGCTGATAGTGTTACTCAAGTATTTCTCCCTGATGTAATTCATCTAAAGTATGTGTACATGGTCAGTCTCCATGGATAACTTACACATGGGTGGAACAAAAATACATACAGAACAAATCTGAGATCATTAGAAGCTAAAAATACTGAACCTTCACGCTTGTCCTGGAACAAGTCTTCTCCAGTGTGAGTGTCAGAGAGATTATAATAAAACAAACTGACAGCCCACTCATTAATATTTGCAAATTATGGATACCAAAACCCAAATATGACTGTTTTATATTCCATAATTTTAGAAGGGAAGGGACAGTGTTATAAGAAGTTGCTCTTTGGATTAATGTACTGGACAACCCTGCTCATTGATGTACAATTCAGAAATAACTGCTTGTGATTTTGTTGTTTGCTTGTTTAATATTAGGTTTTATAAAACTCACAAAGTTCAACATTTAGGATATAAAATTAGTAATATTCAATTGTTATCCCTATCTAGCTTTGAATATCCTTGATGCCTCAAAAGAAATCTTGTGGGTTGTAAATTTGTGCTCTTTCAGTTCGTGTTGAAGGACTAAGAGCCCTAGTATGATGTTACTGGAGGTTGATTATTTTAGAAGGAAACTGTAGTTAAATAAGATCATAGGGACAAGGTTCCAAATGTAATATAATCCATGGCTCCATAACCTCATAAGAAAAGGGAGTCATCTTTCTCTCTACACACATACTCCAAGAAAAAGTCATATGAGCACAGCAAGAAGGGACCATCTGTCTTAGTTATTGTTTCTATTGCTTAGTTTCTATTGCTGTGACAAGACACCATGACTACAGCAACCCTTTAAATAGGGTTGCTTACAATTTCAGAGGTTCAATCCCTTATCATCATGACAGAACATGCTGGCATGCAGGCAGACATGGTGCTGGAGAGGTAGCTGAGAGTTCTACATCTTGTGCAGGCAACAAGAAGTAGACTGAGACACTGGTCATGGCTTGAGCATATGTGAGACCTCAAAGCCTTCCTCCAACAAGGCCACACCTATTTCATCTAGTGCCAACCATTCCCTGTGAGTTTACAGGGGTCATTTACATACTAACTGCAACACTATATGTTATACAGAAAGAAGGCAGTTGTCAGAAAACAGGTAAAATCCTGATCTTGGATTACTCAACTCCCACATTGTGAAAGATAAATTTTTACTTCAGCCATTCAAGTTACTATACACTGATAAAGCAAGTTGAACACTAATGCAAACTCTCTCATTCTCCTTTGCCTTCGCACATATAGTGGAAAGAAAAATATATAAATATATACACATATAGAGAGAAATATGTGTGTGTGTCCATTTATATACATATGTATTTACTATATATATCAATTTCTGTAGATCTTTCTATTCTGAACATTTCATATAGATGGAGTTTTTTTAAAATATGTAGATTATTTCATTGATCATAAAGTTTTCAAGATTTATCCTTAGAATAGTGTGTATCAGTGCCTCATTACTTTTTGTTGATACATGATAACACTTGAGAGGCATATGTAGCATGGATTCCTTCCCCAGCAGATGATCATTTAGGTAATTTCTATTTTAGGGTCATTATGAATTATGCTTCTGTGAACATTTTTATGTACACACAGTTTTCAACACTCCTAGATATGTATCCTGTCTTAGAATTGCTCTATGGTATCTGTGTGAATTATTTTAAAGGGCAGCTCTGCTACATTTCAAAGTAGTTGTATCATTTTTGTATTCCCATCAAGAGAAGCTTTCTGTTCCTCCATTCTTATGAACTCTTGCTATTATCTGTCTTTTCATTGTAGAAGTTTTAGTAGTAACAAGATGCTATTTGATTATAGTTTTAATTTGCATTTCTCTAATGACTAACAATGGTAAACACCATTTCATAAGACTATTATCTATTTGTTCATAATTTTTTGAGCAATGTCTGTTCAAGTCCTTTACTTTAATTAATGGTCTTTTTAAAGATGATGTCTTGCTATACTGCCAACCAAGTGCCAAACTCCCAGGTTCAAGCGGCTTCAGTCTTCATAGTAGCTCGGAATAAATGTGTGCACCACCACATTTTAAAAAAATTATTGTTGTATGGTATTCTTTAAAGACGCTTGATGTGAGCCCCCGATATATATTACAGTGCGCAATATTTTCCCTTTTCAGTGGGAGATATTATCATATTTTTTGTTAGTGTCTCTTTAAGCACAAAATCTTAAAGATTTGACTCAGCTTACTTTTTTTTCTTTTGCCATTATTTAATCCTAAGTCAAAAAGGATTTCCCTGCATTATAAGAGTATTCTAGATTTCACACTAACATTTAGGTCAAAGATCCCTTTTGAGCAAATTTCTTCTGTTGAGTAGTAGGTAGGGTCAAGAAGGTCTGATCAGAAACTCTCTTTTTTAATGCCCATCAGCTTCCAGAGCGTTCTAAAAATCCATACATCTCCTGAGATGCCTCGGGACAAATATTGCTTGTATGAATTATGGCCTGGTTGATTATTTATTGAGAAGAGGTCTGTTCAAGATGTCAGGGGCCTAATGTTTCCAGTGCAACTAAAAGGAGCTTGTACCAACTTGAAGAACTTTTTATCAAGTTTCAAAAGTGCTCTAAGACTCTGCAGGCCGGACAGGTGGCTTGAAAGTAGTGATCCTTTCCCAAAATACTTTGAGTTGCTCTGAATGAGTAGTTTAATCTTGTGTGCATTTTTGGAAGATTTATTCCATAGGAGGTTGATCCATTTATGCAGAAATCTTCAAAACTGTCTACATAAAATTATTGATATCTAAGAAACTCTCTGAATTTCTGCTAACATCTTAAAGACATGACATACTCAAGTTAACAGCACTAGGCTCCAACTGAAATCCTTCCACTTCGGTCTGAGAACCTTTAGCTCAGAATGAGTCTAGAAACAAAAAATCTATTTTCTATCTTAAGGAGAAAGTCTTTTTTCTTTTTTTGAAAGTCTTCCTTCAAGATAATATTGTTGTAACAGTTGGGCTTGGACCAAGTCAGACACTTGATGTACAAGAACGATGTTTTCATTTGCACTTTCCATTGGTAACATAACTTGAGAAGCATCCCAGATCTGGTTGCTGTCTAGAGGTACCATGAAGGACACACCACTAAGAAGATTAGCATCCATATCCATCCACAGCACATGTATTATTATTTACTAGTACCACCACCGTCCTTTCAAGGAGGACCATCGATTGAGATGATCTTTACAGATCACATGGTTACATTGCAGGTCTTTAATAAGTTATGATTTCTATTTACCATGTACATTTTGAAAGCATGAAAAGATTAAAGGTGGCTTTCATTTGCTCTCACTTTGGAAAATCAGTTATGGAGAGAAGTAGCTCTGACTGCACGAGAATTTGTAAGGGCCACATCACTGAGCACATTACCTAACAGTTATGTAAGAAGCAAAATCCTCCAAGAGTTAATAAGCAAATGGGAATCAATAAGAGCACAGGTAAGGACTTTTTCTCCTAACTGGAATGGGAGGCTAGGGTTTATGGGCTAATAGATCACACTATTTGCATCCCACGCAATATTGTTGTCACCACCAATTCTAATGAGCATTTTCTAATTTATATGCTTAATGTATTCATTATGAGAATGCTGAATATGTTACATAAGCAACAGTCTACACAGGGCTAGATATTTGAGAGAATTAGTTTACTGACTCAGCTGGTTCACTAATTATTTGGCTGGATGTTTATTATTTTTTATTTTTAAAAAGTCTGAAGAAAGGGATTTGCTAATAAATTATAGTGCAGTGTCAGAAATTGTATAGTTTTTTAATATCTGTTAGAGCATAGAAAATTGGCTTAACAACAAATTATGGGGAAATTATGAGAACATACAGGACCACCGAGACCACTTACTTCATTGCTATAGATGAAAAGGCAACGTAATTTAGCTGAAAATGGATGGTAAGACTAATGACAAATATTTTCTGGGATTTATCAATGGAAACAAGAATGAACAGTAAGGGAATTGCATGAATTACAAAATATTTTTCTGGGGATAGAAGTCATGGTTCAGTACTCTGCATGCAAGAGGATCTGAGTTCAAATCCCCAGCACGCATACAAAAGGCCTTCTGGAGCAGTGTGTACTGTAATCTCAGAGCTGTGTGAGACAGAGGCAGGGGGGATGTTGGGATTGGATGACAGCTAACCCAGGGTCAAGTTCAGGGAAACAATCTCAAAGGAGCAAAGTGAAGACCGGTAGAGCAAGAGACCCAACATCTTCCTTTGATACCTGGATATATATATATATACACACACACATGCACACAAACAGGAACATACTATGATTCACAACACACACACACAGTGGTTTTCTTGTTATTGCCTGATTTGTTATGGATAGAAGAGACTTAAAATCTTTGCCTTTAAACCTTAACACAATAGGATTTCTTCTTTCAACTCTGTTGTCAGAGTCACTGTGTGAGGGATCCTGAAAAGGTGATGTAATCTCTAAAGGGAATGAAGTTGCATTGTGGAGACAATACATAGAATCAACTTAACTACAACTATCTCAGAGTGAAAAGTAATAGAATGCTCCTTATCATGGAATTGTTACAAAATAACTGATTCCAAGTATTATCTACTTGCCCCAGATGTCTGTGGCATTCGACTTTCTCTCATGCCTGGGTCACATTGGACTGAACTTCCCCCATACTTTACACCAGAGTGTTCAGGATCCCTTATCCTTGCCTTTCTAAGGGTTCCCAGAGAATGCTTTCAAGATTCGGGCTTTTGCTGGATTGTTCTTTTTCCTTTTGAAATTAATCCTTTTGTGTACTTGGGTCTAGGATATTGTCCTTAGTATATCCTATTGCATCCACAACACATACCCCAAATTAGAGTTATTCTGGTCTTCAAATCACTTCAGGTTGAGTTCCACACAGCAGTGAAGGCTATCTTTAGCTGTCTCCATGTGGGTAGTGTATACAACACTCTTCCATGATATAAAATAGTGAATAAATGCATCTATGTCCATTATCAAATGCCCACTAAACACTGAATGTTTAGAAAAGAAAAGAAAAAATCAATAGAAGTCTACCAGGAAAAACCCTAACATCTATAAAATAAACTTTTCATAAACTTAAGATCTACCAAGATACAATTCTCTCTACTAAACACGACAGCCATCGTTTATCCAGCATATATAGAGAAGAAGACTTTTCCATTCGCTTTTGGAAACCATAAGCTCTATGACACGATATTCTCTGAGCCAAAGCACAGCCTTCCTAAAGATGATTCAAATTCTCTCCCTCTGCGAAAACCATTGCCTTACAAGAATCCTGTCTCTGTCCTTCCAGCAATCACTGCTTAAACATTGTTAGGGTTCAGCCTCATCCAACACACAGCACCCCCTGAAATTGGTGCTATAGGTCTGGAGAAGGTAAGAAGGGAGTGGCAGGAGGGCATCATTTACCCTTTCCTGTGCCATCGAGGAGTCACAGGGGTATAGGAATAGCACTTTGTTGGCGCTCAGTTTTCAAGACTTGACCCTAACTTACTCAACAGCTGAAGATGCATCCGAACTTTGGGTGCTGCTGCACCTCCCAAGTGCAAGGAGACAGGTGCAGACCACCATAACTGGTTTGTGTGGTCCTGGGGAGTGAATCCAGAACCATAAGCCTGCCATGTAAGCTCTCTGACAACTGACCTATACCCCTGGCCTCAGACAGTTGTGCCTTCTTTAAAAAGGATGCTTTCAAGTACTAGAATAATGCTGAAGGACTATACTTAGCCCATTGGGTTTGTCTCTTCCAACCCATAATGCCAAATTTCAGATGTGCAAAACAGAGATCAAAGCTTCCAGTTTCAACTTGAGTTTCTGGAGTCAGAACAAAACCATGTAAGGATGTTAACCATGTGTGGTTATCACCCTGTGAGTGACTGAGTGAGTGAGAGGAGAGGAGGGAGCAAAGAAGAGATGCTGGAGGGTCGCAGAATAGCTGAGTCAGAAACATTTTTGTCAAGCACCAGAGTACTGCACCTCGCAGTACACTGCCACCAGCAGTCCCAATCAGCACCACTGTCGGGACCATGCTCCGTGGAAGCAGCAGCAGCAGCAGCAGCAGCCATTAATGTAGCACCCACTGTGTGCAGGCCTTTTACAGGCTGTAGACCACAATGTATAGTGTCATTCAGCCTGCAAGTGGACCACAAAGAGACAATCCTCATTCTTCCTTACTAGTCTCTGATGACTAAGAATTGGGAATATCGTTGCCTGTGACATCAGAATACCACCTTCGGGTTTGCTAGTCATTCCTGTCATCTACTGTAGCTCATAGGATCTCACGGTAAGAATGCACCATAGCAACTATAAGACCTACTTTACTGAGAAGGGCATGAAGAGCCAAACAAGTTGTGCCTTGCTCTTAGGTCAGAGAACACATTCCCTATTGGGGGAGCAGAGACTAGCCCTGGATTGCCTATCAGTAAGTCCAGCAGACTTCCAAGCATTTTCTTCTCTCTTCTAAGAATTTCCTGGGATACTGAGAAGCATCGCTGGAATAATGATAGTACTGCAGAAGAGGAAATAACCTGTGCATACACCAGAATGATGATCCTCTTAGTACTCAAGCATCTGTACTGGCCTGCCCTTGGGGTCCTGACAGGTTAGTCCTCAGCTGCAGCCACTAAGAGCACCTTCTGTGCATGTTCACTACATTCTCTTTTAAAAGGTGGGTCTACAAGAGCTAGTTCCAGGACAGGCTCCAAAGCCACAGAGAAAGAGAAACCCTGTCTTGAAAAACCAAAAAAAAAAGGTGAGTGCTTTCCACCTCCTGTCTTCCCATCTCTTCCTTTTTCTCTCTCTTTCTGCTTCTCTCTCTCTCTCTCTCTCTCTCTCTCTCTCTCTCTCTCTCTCTCTCTGTGTGTGTGTGTGTGTGTGTGTGTGTGTCCTCTACTGCTGCTCCTATCCCCAGAGGTGGGTCTTCCCCTCTCCCCTCCTCCCTTTCCCCACTCACTTTCCCCCAATTAAAAAAACAAAAACAAAAACAAAAAACCTCTCCACTTGAGCTTTGCTGTATATCTTTTTCTCACACACCTCTTTTTTGTTTTTAAATTACAGTAATTACTATGAGACAAAGATTATCATTCTGAAATTTTGATAGTTTACATAGTTTTCTAGGATTCCAGTTTGCTTTCATGTTCGATTTCAGGGTCTCGAGTATTATCATTAGGTTATATACTTAACTGTTAGTAGTATCTGCTTTCAGTATTGACAACAATACTGGAAAAGGCAGCATGATCCTTCCAGTAGCTTCATGGAAGAGCCCCTTAAAGACAGTTTTCACATGACAGAATAGGGTTTGGTAATGTGCTTATGTGCTTTTGGTTTTCTTCTCATGAGAGAATACTGAATCTGAGTATTGTTCCAGACACTCCCAATTTTGGTATGGATGCACAGGCCCTGGGCTAACAGAATGGCTCTAGATCTTTAAAGAACAAAAAATACTTCCAAACACAGAAGGTTTGGGTTCAAGTTATGAGTTATTCATCTTCTCTGTATTTAGAATCCCCAACACTAAATGGCAGCAGTAATACTCTACTTAGGTGGTATCTGGGATGAGTCCTTCTGAATTCCTGGAACATACAGGCTCACTTTAAATGGTAGCTAATTTTAAGCCTACCAAAGGAACATTTGCTGTACACCAGAAGTTTCCAGTATATGGTTTCACTTAATCCTGCCAGTCCCACTGCAAAGAAACTTAAGTGGGGGGAATTTGGGACATTTGCCCAACACCTCTCATGGGACCCAGTCGTAAAAGAGCTGGGACTTAACTAAGTAGGCTTGACCTAACTCTCCTATCTCAGGCAATTGTGTTCCCTTTTGAAACTGTGGACTAACTCAGGTTGACTTGGGAAGGATGGCCATGGATCGATTTTGCAAAGACGCAGTAGCCTTCTTCCCACTCCACTGTCCCTCCAAGACAAAACCCTTGGGAAATCACATTCATCCAATGCGCATCCACTTTTCCATATGACTCCCTATTTCTGAGCAGCCCACAAGCGACTCATTCTAATCTTAGAAAACACACTCTGAGAATAGTATGAAGTGGCTTTCAATCGATTACGGGGACAAGGGTAGTCTTCCTGCTAACCCCCCTTACCTTCCTGGCTGCTTGCTGCTTGTCAGCATGATTGTCTTCTGCAATAGGTATCTAGCGCCGACAGGATGGCAAGATAATCAATACGAGAGGGAGCAGGCGATTGCCAAGGGCACGGAAGGCAAAGGTTATCTCCATTCTTTAACTTCTGTTTAACTTTTATGGAGCCTGAGCCAGGAATAGTGGCTTTGAATGAATCTACTGCAAAACACTCAATTAGTCTATCAATTATCACATTGCATTATAATACATTTAAAGAGGCACTTACCCCCATTTGTAAAAGTCATGCATCCAATTCTAACAAGCTGTTTTCCTCTTTGCAATTTGAAAAAAATTACCTTGCTGAAAATTAAATTACTATGTATACAAAAACAAGCTAATAAAAAAAAGCCTATGACACACACACACACACACACACAAAACCTCACCAAGATTATGCTTTTGGTGGAAGTACATACAATATTACAGAATGATATGAAATGCAAATATTCTTCATATAAATCTGTTTTACTTTAACCTTGTGTATATGCATGTGTATGTATGTGTGTGGTGAGAGAAGAGTGTGTATGCTTGTGTTTGTGTGTGTGTGTGTGTGTGCGTGAGAGTGCAGATGCCCCAGGAGGCCAGAGGCCTTAGGTCACTTTAAGCTGGAGTTAAGGTCATTCATTGTGACATGCCTGCCTTGCATGCTAGGAGCCCAACAGAAGTCTTCTACAAGGTCAGTAAGTGCCTTTAATTGTTTAGTCATCTTCCATTCCCATGAATGTTCTTAAATAATCAAAAAGCTTATCAAATAATCAAAAGGTGAAATAGACTTTTCAGTACCCGATTCCCATTTTCTTCAGAAACCCTCTGTTCCAACTACAACCAGAAGCAGGCGTTAGCTGCTGTAGAGTGCTCAGTCGTAAGAAACAAAATGGCATATTAGTTGTCAGGCAACACTTGATGCATTTAGAATATTGTCCTAAACAGTGGCGTATCACTAGGGATACTCACAAAGGGTATCATGTCTCTGCTCAAACAGTGAGCATCCTGAAGAGCCTTAGTGGCAATTAGGGGACTGGCAAAAATCCTCAGCTTCATTATGATTAGAAAATGATAAGATGAGAAGCCAGATTTTATTGTATGCTTTTTTTCCTCATTTCACATTCAAAAAGTTTGCCTAAGGTTGTCAACTTATCACATGCCTTCATTGGGAAACCTAAGGCAACTGTATCTACCATGAAGAAACATGCTTCCTCGAAGACAGGGTTGGCCTTTTGCTTCGCGGCATGATTTTTAAAGTCGAAATGAAACTCCTGTGAAAATGGCAAAGGCCCCTCGGCCACATGACTTTCGGAGCTCCCGCTAGTACGGCATCTGGTTCTGGACTAGTGTGGACTGGGAAGGTGTGGGAGCTCCGAGTCTAGAATGCAGGGAGGAGAGGTACCTTTGAGGGTTAATGCCTTCTGTAGCTCTGTGCATCTAGAGTCCATCCTTTACCATCTGGTGGCAATCCCAAACCTCCTTGGGGAGACTTCCCATCCCCATTGCCTACAGTCGCAGTAAATCTGTCGTTCAAAATGTCCTGCTCATTGTCTCAGGCCACCAATGGACAAAAGACGTACATTTTGAAATTTGAGTATTGATCAAGACAAGAATTAAAAAACAAATGAAAACAGATCTATTCCAGGGTTGACATGCTGCAAAGATTCTTAATTACCTCTTGCCATATATTCTCCAGGACCAGTTTCATCTTTCCAAAGCCTTTTTTTTCTCTACAAATTGTATTCTTTTTGCACTTTATATCCTAGGTTTCCTTTTGTTTAAAGGTAGCCACATTTATTTTCTGTTGCTAACAACAGTGACTTTTAACCAGCACAGATTTGCTTAAGGAGTTGTGAGTATTCTAGATTCTGGCAAACCAAGAAAACACTCTTTCTGTTAAAAAGAAAAAAAAAAGTCAAAAGGTGAATAAAAAGGGAGACTAACGATGACCCTACAAAGCTGGTCTTTATCAATTTGTCAATCTGTCATCTCATTAAGAAAGCCATGAGAGCATTTGTGAAGCCTTCAGTGGAAAACCTGCTTTCCCAGCATCCTCGAAGGGTCAGACAAAATGAGCTAGGTATCTCCCCAACCATGAAAGAGTTTCAGAACAGAAAGGGGCGAGAGATGAGTAGGGACCCATCTGCTCTGTCACTTAGAAGTGTGTATAGACAGCAAAACTCTGAAGCCCTTTTAGCTGCCCTATGGCCGGAAAATGATCTGCTTAAATCCTGGGTTAGTGTGGACGAATGGCTTGGATTTCACATGCTGCTGAACGATTTTTTAAATAGATTTACTTGGTTATGCTACATTTTTGTCTTATCAACTGAAGATATTAAACTAGAGGACATAAATAAATACTACCATCGTTGATTCTTAAGAGAAAGGTAAATACAAACACAGATAGGGAACAGCACGGAAACTCACAGATACACACACTCAATTAAGGGAGCATAAGGAACACCTCAAGTCATAGTCTTCTGATTTTCCTCACTTTGCTGTGCGTAAAACACAAAAGATCTAAGCACTAACAGGCTATCCCTCCACATACCACCCATGTAGCAGAGCATTGAAGTCTTGTTTGAACTTGCCAGATTCTTCTTTAGGAGAAAATAACCACAATTACAGTTACAAGCTTTGGTCCAGTGTCATGAGTATGCAGGAGACTTTGGAGGCCATAAGAGGGCATTGGAACCCTTGGAGCTGGAATTTCAGGCAGTTTTAAGCTGCCATGCAGGTACTGGGACCCAAGTACAGATATTACACAAGACCAGTAACCACCCTTAATTGTTGAGCCATCTTTCCAGCCCTGGTTTTATGTTCTTAACAGAAATGTCTATAGTCAAGGGGTCATTCATGAGTGCACTAACAGTGAATGCTGGAGAAGCCTGGAACCTCTCTTGGCCTCTTTTCCTGGCCACCTTTTGAACTGTGGCTTTCTAGCTTTATCTGTCTGTCTATTTGTCTGTCTGTCTATATGTCTGTCTGTTTTCCAAGCCTTTATTTTCATCCCTCTGCTCAATCTGTTCATACAGGTGTTAGTTGCTTGCATTCATCTCAACATAGAGCCTTAATTGGTCCTAAATGATGTTTGTTTCCCTACAGATTTTGAAACACCTTGGACTCCATCTAAAGTTCTAGAAACTTCTATCCATATATAATAGGCGTGTACTTAATGGAATTCAGGATGACCAATTTAGTCCCTTCTGATTATAGTCCCTTCTGAACATGACAAATTATGTGTTCAATCTGACTGCCTCATTTATTTGGTATTGTGTAACAAAATACCTTAGATTGGGTCACTGATGAGCAATAGCCAGTTCTGGAGGCTCATATGGGTATGATCAAGGTGCTGTCACATTTAAGTATCTGATAGGGTTTTCACTCCAACATCTTCCCCGATAGAAAAGCAGCTGTAGAACCTGTCTGTGATCAAGAATGCACTGAGGTGCTAGCACTTCTCACGGTTGGTTTTAATGCCAACTTATCGAAAATTGGAATCATCTGAGCAGGTGGTCTTGGCTGAAGAACTGTCCTGGTTGCCTTGATTGACATAGAAAGGTCAACCCCAATAGCAGACAACACCTTCCGGTTACAGTCTAGAGTGTGATAGAAAGAAAGTTGTCTTCCCCCTTGCTTGGGCTTCCCCCAGAGTTTAATTGTCCTGATGCTGTTTCTGGTCACTTCACTGACACCAGAACCAACATTTCCTGGCTGTCATTTCAGAATAGGGACTAGAAGCTCTCCAGGTGCCTTCTGAACTACCAGAGCCAGGCTGGTCAGCTGAGGCAGTCAGTCTTGTGGACTGAGACACTACTTGTTGTCACTTTCCCAGCCCCCGTGAGAGAAAGCCATTATTGAAACCCTCCAACTGCTGAGGTACTTGCTTAAAGGACCAAGTAAATACCAGGTTCTTAACTCTCAGGCGTGACTCTGCTGTCGCCGCTATTTTAAAACATGCACGTTTGCATACACACATACACACATATATACTTGCAGCATACACACACACATACATCCATATTCATCCCAATGGTTCTGTTTCAGTGGAGAATGTTAACTAATACAGTGTGTTACCTGCCAAATGCATCACATCTTGACACCATCGCTTTGGGTTGGGTTTTCAACATCTATTTAGAGCAAAAGACAATGGCATCGACAAGCCCTACTGTTAGCATGCTCTAATTCGAAACAACAGACCTTGATATACTTCATATTAGGTCTCTGAGTCTGTTCCTTATAGAAGCCAGGGGAGGGGGGTACTGCTCAGCAAGTGCAAGAAGCATAAATGAGACACAGAAAGGAAGAGAAGTACCGTGTGTGTTAGCAGTAATTCCATGGAAAAACAATACTGCAAGCACACTGGCTACAAGCTTTTGTTGGTCAATTTAAAACATCTTGTACAAGTCAAAGGAGCAGAACCTAGCATGTCACCAGAACTCTTATTAGCTTTATCTGTTTAGATGGACAGATGGCCATGGTCAGCTAATGCATGACTTTGCTTAAAGGGCCAAGTAAATACCAGGTTCTTAACTCAGAGTCAGAGTTCAGCAGTTACGAAGATCTTAAGTGTGAGCTCCATCAGGCACCATCAACTATTTTGCGGTAATACGTTCTCTACACATCTTTTTATTTAATTTTATTTTTTTGGTTTTTCGAGACAGGGTTTCGAGCCTGCGCTGGAACTAGCGCTTGTAGACCAGGCTGGTCTCGAACTCACAAAGATCCGCTTGCCTCTGCCTCCCGAGTGCTGGGATTAAAGGCGTGCGCCACCACCGCCCGGCTCTACACATCTTTATATCTGACAAGAACAGCTCAGTATTTCCCAGGTTCCATGGTCATACTATGTTAGCTGTAGCCTGTCGCCATGTCTTCACTCTGGGACGTAGGCTGCTGGAGCAGCCCCTGTTAGGGTTGTTCTCACAGTGTTGGGAACAAGAACTAATCATCTGAAGGTTCTTCAGACTCATGCTGAGAGTCTGCGGGTGACAATATTCCACTCGCATGCCATTGGCCCATCACCAAGTCACGTGGCCAAGACTAATGTCAATCGGCAAAGTCGATGAGTATCATCTACCCTATGAACTCTCTGATTTACCTCGCTCATGAAATATCCCCTAAGAAATGTGAGCGCCGACAGTCTTCACAGATCCTGTTAGCCTGGAATTGTAAGTGTGCAGTATGCTGACCAGTATCTTCACAGCTCCTTCAGCCTTCAGATCTTTCCCAGATAACTGCCGGTCCTTTGGTGCTTACAAAATGGCAGACATGCTCACATGTGTGTCAGTGTTTAGAGTGGATAATGCAAGCACAGCATTCCACCACAGCCCTGGTGGCTGAGCTGTGGAATTATTTATGGCTTTCCCATTTATGGCGTGCTGCTCAGTTTCCCATGAGTTGCTAGGGAAAACTCCTGATAGCTACTATGAGCCATTGAAACCTATGAGACTTCATTTATTATGGCATAATATACACATTACCTCACTTGTGTTAGACCATATGGAGAGCTCTCTGTTGAATTTGGCATAGTTACTGGGGTGAAACGGGAACGGATTATGCTCCTAGTCCTCCTCAATTATGCTGTATATTGGATCAGGCAGCCAACTTCAACTGATCATCTGGGCTTTGCAGTCAGGCCTCAGGACAGCACCACCGCCTTCACCTATGCCAATGAAGAATAATGAATATGATTTCAAAGGGGGTGTGAGCAGCTGGGAACAGCATCATCGCCAGCTAGATCAATCGGACTGCCTGCACACATAAAGCTTTTGAGTCAGAGGTGAAGGAGGAGTGGAGCTGAGCCCGCCTCTGTCACACCTTGTAGGGGAAGATGGAGAAGAAGAGCAAAGTAGAGCAAAATAAAACCTCCCAAGAGAACTTGAGAAGCAGAGCTGGTTCTCGGCCCCAGTGAGCAATGGCTACTATGCCTTACCTGGAGAAAAGTCCAACTTGAAGATGGCATAGAATAAAATCTACAATATTAATTTTCATCTTCTTGGCTGCAAGCATCAGGGTAGGATATTAATCCCCTTAGTACAAGGAGGAAAGTGACTAACATATAGAGATTTATATGAGCTTCAATTGTTGTTGTTGTAATTCTGAGGACTGGTTTGTATGGTCAACAGTCAATTGGGCTTATTCTAGTATATTTATGACCCCTCTGAGGAGGAAGCTCATCATTGGGCTTATATGGGAGTGGAGAACACTAAGGCTTTAGGATCTAATCAGTCATTTTATTATGATAATGAATTCACCCACAGTATTAGGAACCTCGATAGACTTCCTCGGAAAATTCATATGATGGCCCAAGAAAATAATCTTAATAGTTTTTTTCTTGCTGACATTAAAATTTTAAGAATTGTATAATTGTTTTAATTGCCAGCCCATCTGTCTATGGTGTGGTGAGCTTCACTCTGTCTCTATGTCTCTCTGTCTCTGTCTATCTCCCCCTCACACACATACACACACACACACATGCATGAACACACACGCACATTCATGCACAAACATACACACACACATGTATGCATGCATGCACGCAGGCACGCACACACACATGCACACACGATGACCTTAAAGGCAAAGCCCAGTGAAGAATAGGAGAAATGTTTTGTGGGCAGTGTTTCTCACCACAGCCCTTCCTTCATCATCCCCCACCCCTTGGCACGTCATCATTTTCTCCCTTGGCCTTTTCATCATTTGGGAATGGAGTATCAGTACCTGGGGGGCTCCCACAGAACAATATTAACATTGACTCTGAAGTGTTGGTGAAGCAGAACTTCTCTTCCAAAGGACAAGCTCTAACTTTGATGATGGTTGACTGTTTGAAATAAAGTCCAAAGATTGATACCCACCCTACCCCACCCCTTTAAAAAAAAAGTCTAATTAGTGTTCCTCTATTGGAGAGGAAGCTGAGCATGAGGCTCCATCACTGCCAAATGAAATTAAGGCCCAATTATTGATAAATGAAGAGTGGTTTGTGCTGGAGCCTGGCCTGGAGTCGCGGAAATACATCTGTCATTTGGCCTGCGCAGGAGTCATTCATGTGTGACATAGCATCCTGTGCATTTATCATGCATCTGTAGATTTTTGTTTTAATTCAGTTAACTGTCTAACTAGATTCAGTGCTGGATGGCTCGAATGGAGTCAGGATTTGGACTGACAGATGCAGCTCCAGTCTGAAATGATGTGTGACAGGACTAGCTATCTTGCATATTAATTATTATTGAAACCATTATAGAACAGCGCTTTTACACTAATGGTCGATTCTCTTATCTGTTTTGTGGCTTCTATGGTGAACAATTGTCCAGTTGCTCCGGGGCAGGTAGGATCAATGGACCATTGTTGGTAAGTGCACCTATTATTACCATGAAAATTAGAATGGAGGTGTTTGAAAGGCAGGAATGAAAATGCCCTGTCTTACCATTATGCAGATGACAAATCCTATAAATAAGAGAGACTTTTCATAAATCGTAACTAGGAAAAAGAGTTTATTAAGTCCATTGTCAAACACAAATTGAAAACAAACATTTGTTAAGTTGATAAAAGAAAACAAAAGAAATAAAAGAGATGTCTGCAGGATGGTTCCCATCCGAGCCTGGCACACGACACTTAGTTTAGGAGCATGGAAAGACTTAATTTAAAGTTCCTGTCAGTTTGTCACTAGGTTGTGTAAATATTTAAAATTATTGTCACCTTCAAAAAGAAGCCATTAACTTTTTTTTCCCCCAAAGTTCTGAGAAAATATCCTATTTGTAAGACTTTAATGAGATCACTTGCGAGGGCAATGCCCCTGCCTCAGCCTCCATAGTTCTCCTTTGTTATTTACATGTTTGTGTCTCCTCGAGTGCATGCAGCCCTAACTCTAAGCTCTTCCTATGTTAATCATCCAGTAACACCAGAAAGAACAGGTCCGAAAGCTTCTCGCCGTTGCTTGGAGACCTCGTGTGTGGCACGAGCTGTGGCACTTGCTGTTGTCTGTCTGGTGCAGCCTAACACACACAATTCTCCTCTAGGAGTTTGCAACTCTCCAGTGACTTTAATAAAATAGGTGCCGAATGGTAGCACCATGGAATGCGTGGTGTGAAATGAAACAGAAAAGAAATGGTGGTGTTGAAAGAGCAGTGATGAGTTCCCATCTTTTCAAGTGACTTCTGTCGCTAAAGGACATTTCACGTTGGTATCCAGGTCCAAGGGACACTCTGCATCTCCTACACAACCACCCATGTGAGGAGAGACATTGAATGCAGCATTTTACAGGGAATCTGGCTTCAGTTTAAGAGTTCATTGGCTTGATAATGATATCAGGTTACAAGATTTTAGTAGTTAAAATTGCTCTGAATAAAAGACCAAATTAGAAAGCAACACTATATCTTCACATAAATAGATCTTAAAACATTAATAGTCATAACATTCAGGGAATATGAGTAAATTTTGACTTTACATTTTGGGAACGATTACAGTTTTTCATGTGACAAGCTCTTCCAATTTATAATGTTTGCTCCGCTGCTTTCTTCCTTTCAATAGCTTTTTTTCACAAGACTCCAAAAACTTAATTATGGCTTATGCAAATACCATTTGAGGAAAAATAGAGTAATATTAAATCTTTAAAAGCATTGTTAGGTTAAACGTTGGGAAAGTCACTGTAGGTGTTAAATGATAATCAGGAAAAGCCAGAATGGAGGTGAGGATGCCTCTCAGAGACATTCTCATCCTCTCCTAAAACCATTTACTTGGATCAGTGTTCCCCAACTTTATTCAAAGGCGACTGTTTTAGATTACTAAAGAAACTGGGAAGGATGTTTGCTTCTGATTGTGTTCAGATCAAAGGGCAAGCTAAGGCCAAGGGTTGTGGGGGAGTATGCTTGCAATGCAATCATGGGGACCTGGCTTTGGATACCCAGAGCATGTACAAGGCCAGATGCCGTGCCATGAGCCTGGCAAACCCTGGGGGCTTAAGTGTGGTGAATGTGAGTGGGGAGTAAGTGTCTTAAGTTAGGTGGAAGGTTAAAAATGACACTGGGGTTGCTTCCTCAGCTCCACACGCATATGAAAACACACACACACACACACACACACACACACACACACACACAACCTGAGAGAGAAAGACAGACAGAGAGACAAAGAGAGAGAGAGAGAGAGAGAGAGAGAGAGAGAGAGAGGATCCTAAAACCAACCTATGCCAACACTATGCCAAAACTGGAAAAACATCCACGAAGCAATGCAGTCCCTTTCATCGTAGGCATGGTGCAAAGCCGGCTTCTAGCTTTGTAATCCAGTCATCTGCTTCCTTTCTATGTCACCTGGAACCTCTGAGGTTGCACAGAAAGAAAAAGAAAAAAGAAATGAATTAGAGTGTCCCTAACCTGGTAGAACGAATATGCTTGCTTAGGAAGACAGGAAAATGGAAGCCGGAGTAGGAATTTCCACCTGCTGAGTGCTGTGCTTGAAGGGTGCTTAGTTTCCCAAGGCTGCTTAAATGACAAAATGAAGAGTCAGATTGTATCTGAGATGCGCAGAAGTAAGATGTCAGGAGGAAGGGAGGCAGTTGTTAGAGGAGGCATAAGCAGGAGGACTACTGTCAGGTCTCTGGGGCAGACTAACTCCAGTCATCCCACTCTGGTTACTGCCAGCACCAGGCATTTGCTAACCTGGGGCTAAGAGGGATACAATAAAGTGCAGAGGAGGGAAACTCCTTTCCTCCTTCTTACAGTTAGTGTCTTGGAACCTGGAAATTAAACATTAAAAAAGAAGAAGAAGAAGGAACTGGGTGGTGGTGGCTCATGCCTTTAATCCCAGCACTCGGGAGGCAGAAACAGGCAGATCTCTGTCAGCTCGAGGCCAGCCTGGTCTACAGAGCAAGTTCTAGGACAGGCCCCAAGCTACACAGAGAAACCCCGTCTTGAAAAAGGGAACAAAGAAAACCTAAGAATAGGAAGGATACATAATTTTGTCAATAATTACATATGTGTTTGGAAGTTCACAGACACAAAGTTAAACTTGAAGATGTGGTTTAATCTGGGAACTTACAGGCCACTTTAACAATCGAAAGACTTTGGGGCTTCAAGGGACCATACGTTATAGGGACACTGTTAGGAAATGTAGGAATGAGCTGATGAAGAGTCAGGTTGCTTTGTGGGGGGGTCTACTTGAGTAAATTCACCTTGATGTTAGGCTTCATCTTCATCGCTGAGGACGAGTTAATCTTTTTTTCTGATAGCTTTCTCCTAGAATACTATTTTCTCAAAGAAATAGACGCTCCTCTCCAGGAAGAATGACAGACATTGCTTCCTCTGTCCAATCCTTCTCAATTTAATTGACTGCAGCTCAAAATAATCCTTGTGCCAAAGTTGCATATGTGGGGTGGTACACTCTGATCTCCCTCCAAAAGTAGTTTTTTTGAGGGATTTGAGACAGGGTTTTTCTGTATAACCACCACGGCTGTCCTAGAACTCATTCTGTAGAACAGGCTGGCCTCAATCTCATGGAGATTGGTCTGCCTCTGCCTCCGCCTCCAGAGTTCTGGTATGAAATGCATGTGCCATTACCAGGCCAAAGGTGATATTTTACTTTAAAAGATAACAAATAACACTATCGACTGAACTTATTGACTTTTATTTTCAGATCTCCTTTCCTATATTTTCAGCTTTTAATATACCGCTTTTGAAAAGTTGTGCTTGGTAACATTTTTTCCATCTAATGTCATTATTTGTCTTCATCAAATCTTATTGACTCATTGTCATTGTTTTTGTCTTTTTTTAAAGTCTCAGTGACCCATGATTTCTCTAAGGTTTGGAAATGAAACTCTAAGACATTGTTTTCAAAGAAAATATTAGCATGAAGTACCTCTTATATTTCTGACTATATGCCGAGAGATCCACATCTATTCTCTCTATGATCCCTAGCATTATCTTCAATTCTAATAGGTAGACCATGTTGTCCAAATTAGTTAATGGGGTTAACAAGACTGATAGAAGCTGGAAAGCTTGATAACTAGAGGCTGTCTTTACTATCATTTAAATAGAAGGCTCTTGGACTACGGAGGTGGTCAGTTGGTAATGTGCCTGTCTTACAAGCATGGAACCTGAGTTTAGATATCCAGAGATTCATGAAAATAATAATAATAATAATAATGTTAATAATAATAATAATAATAATAATAATAATAATAATAAAGCTGGATGTGGCCATGTGCTTAGTTGCTGAGATAGACAGATGCCTAGAGCTCTCTAGCTGAGCAGGCTAGCCATTCAGTAAGCATCAAGCTCACCAAGAGACCTTGTGTCAAAATACAAGGTAAATGGTAGGTCAGCTGGCTTAAATGGTACTGGTACACACCTTCAACCCTAAGGCCTGAGACAGAACCCCCAGGACCCAGTGGTGGAAGGAGATAGCCTACTTCTACAAGTTGTTCTCTAAGTTCTAAGTGTATGCTTCTGTCCACACACACGTCCAAAATAAATGTTTTAGAAGAAAGTAAGGTGGAGAATGACTGAGGAAAATAGCAGTCTGGACTTCTGGCCTCCATCCCCAGGTGTACCCATACCTAGATTCATATGCACATGTGCACACAACCATATAGCATATATACACACACAAGTTTATATGACTCTTTAAAGGGAAAGAAAACAATATTAACATGTTCAGCTGGGTGACAGATGTCTTGAGGTCTTTTCTGTTACAGCCTTGCAAATAGAGCTACCTCACAGAGCTGCTCTGTAGGCCAAGGGTCAAGTCAGGTTGACCCTAACGCCATGCTAGCTCTTGTTGATTTTGACTGCTTCAAGAATCTCTTCCTTTTAAATACAAAAATAAAGATACTCATCGTGAAGAAAGTAGATTCACAAACTGCATGGCTTTAAGACACACAAAATAGCAGTTCAGTCAGCACTCTTAGGATAATTTATGTCACAAGGTACCTACCCTCCAAGGCTATTTTATAGGGGACTGGACAATGAGAAGACAGCGTGCAAAGCCGTTGGGTTTACTTCTGTGCAGGATTTTCATCAGGGAGGAATTTGTTTTCCATGAAAAGAAGTTAAAGGCATTCAGTAGTTTTTCAGAGCCCTAACTTCATCCAAAAGCATACACAGTGTGAAGGCACGAGCCCTGATTGTGCCTCGCTGTGGTTCAGCAATGCACCCCAATCCTAGCCCCACCGAAGGCAGCTAGAAACTGGCTATGATCTCCTTTGAGAGAGCGTCTGATCCTATATCGTAAGTAACCAGAGGTGCTTAAGTTTCTCTCTGTTATCCGGGTCAGGAGAGAAAAGCCTTATGCCAAGTAGATGAGGAGAACCATGGGAGCAGAGACGAGGCTCAACTCAGCTCCGTCTTCCTGATCTCCCAACGCCTTGATGATTGCCCGGCAGCATCTCGCCTCTCGCCTCTCAGCGCCATGATGAATGGGAAGGCAAGACTCCACGTCCTCCCACCTGCACTGTGACCTGTAACTTTTCGGTTTTGAGGGAAAGCCTCTTCCCTTGCCAGAAAGTGCTTTCTATTTGTGAAAGAAAATGTAAAACAGCACCAGGTGAAGAACGACTTTTTCACCCAGTCTTGAAACCATCACAAAGAGACAAATTTTGCAGCTTTTACTTTCTGTGTGAATTTTTTCTTTTTTTTTCCACACAGCTCTATTCATTGCCTGAAACAATGGGGCCAGTGTTGGCCAGCGAAGAATAGTGCTATTCATGTGCCCTGTACCCTGCACAGTGCCTACACTTGTTAGTCTTGGCTGCCCTGCTCTGCTGGCTGCTGGCAAGAAAGTCGGGTCTATGTTGTTGGATGGAGCAGGCAGATCAGAGAATGAATGCTGGCAGCCAGATTCCCAGATAAACCTTAGCTCCGCTAGAAGACTCTTGTTGACATAAGCCTGGGCTTTGAGGGCTGTCTTGGAATTCCAAGCACTCGCGCCAGGTGTGAGGGCAGGTGGTAGCAGTCTCGTTCCATCCATCCTCGACCTCCCGCCACAGCAATGCGGCTTCATTTAGGGTTCAAGGAATCTGACACCTGACTTTAGATGATGGCCCTAAAGTGGACCAACAGATAGAAGGGTCTCGAACAGACCTCAGGCTCCCACAGTCTCATTCTTTCTCTCCATTAGACAAGGAATCATCCTACAGTACCGACCACCTCAGTGGGCACTGTGCAATTCAATAACATCGCCCTACGCTGTGATGAACAAGGGATAATTGGTAGCTATCCCTGTCGTTAATGAAAGGCTGTTGTGGCAGGAAGACTGGCCGAGGCCATTTTCTGTCTGAGCAGACGCCAACCACTGTGAAATGGTAGGCTTACCACTGCAGTGACGGACAGGTGTGAGGTGGAAAGGAAAGGCCAGCTTCAGAGTGCACTGCCCTCACGCAGCCGTGACCTAGAACGATGTCCCCAGGACAGAAGGTGTCCACTAGCAGCGGCCACTCTGCTTCTTGAAGACCCTGTAAAAGAACGATCAGCTTGTGTGTGGCACTGTCCCAGAAGCCCACCTTTTAGAAAGCTGCTAGTGGGGATCTCATGGACCTCCGGTTCAATGCAACCTTGAGTGAGCAGCGTAAAACCTGCTGCAGCACACCCCAACCCACAACACTCCCCTCTTTCTTCTTTCTAAAGTGAAACGAAATCTTTTGGGTTCCCATGGACTTCCTTGGAGACACAAACTGCCAAGCGCAAGCAACCTGTGGCAATCGTGCCGAGAAGCTGGCAGGCTCTGGGATGACCAAGTGTACGAAGCCCGATCAGTCTCCCCCTGGAGTCATTCCTGTGCTGAGCCAGGCAGGCTGCTGGGATCAAAGCAGGTTATTAAGATCAGCACTGCAACAGGGCTGCAAGTCCAAATCAGGTTCAACCTTCATCCATCTATGGAGGCCAGGAGGGAGCCCGTCTTTCAAGTTCCTTCCAACCCATGATGTTTTGAACTTTGAAGTTTCCCTTGCAATAGATGTTAACTGCCTAGCTACCTTCTGTGAAGATGCTACCATGAAAGCCAACAGGCTTGGCACCAATTTCCCTTGGCACAGTTCATATACACATACACTTGTCATAGTACCAGAGCTTTGCAGTCTGCTAATGGACTGTATGAAGCATATACTAATCCTAGGGGCAGTGTTCTGGGCTATGTGTATTATAGAGGAAGGATAATGTATTCGTGGTTACTGTAGACATGTTAGCCCGCATTGTGAGCAACAGACCCCACTCGGTGTGATCACATAATTAGAAGACATTATCGCCATTCATAAATGGAATTAATTAAAATTTTAATTAAATTTCCAAAAGATAATTTAATGGAAGTAGGATTGATTAGAAAATTATCAATGAATTTACGGATTCATTTAAGACATTTGTCTTTGTCACTTTCAGATTTCATTGGAATCAGTTAATGTAATGGTCGGAATGTCCATACTAGCATTTAAATAGTTCTCACATTGCTTCAAGAGACAATGAGTATCTAAGATGTATCTTGAGCTCTTTTATGCAGTAGTAAAGTGAGTGTGTGTGTGTTCCTTTCTGTATATAGGAGAGATGTGATGCATGGCATGCATATGGAAATCAGAGTTCATGTGTGTGTTCACATGTGTTTGTGGGAAGTTATGTGTGTGTGTGTGTGTGACATCCTGTGGAGGTCAGGAGGTAACGTAATTGTCTGTCCTCAGATGCATTCTACATTTTATCTGGTATAGAATTTCTCACAGGTCTAGAACTTTTCATGTAACCCAGGCTAGTGGCCATGTTCTCCCAGGGGCCCATCTGTTTCTACATCCTAGCTGGCCGTTACTGAGATGGACTTCTTTCTCTATTGTGGAATATGGCAGTCACAATAATGTCTTCATGTACCTGAGGCAAATGATGCACTAACAGGGTCATTTTACTTGCCTATTTTTAGCCATTGTTCAGAAACAGATTTCGAGAACAATGTGACATTCCCATTGTTGACTGTGGAATCAAAACGTTTCTAATTGCTAAATATTTCTCATAACCTTGATAAAGATTTCAGAAGAACTCAATGCTAAGGTAAATGTATTGATGGTCTGTTTATAAGTTGGTATTAAAGCTGTCATGGAATAAATATGGATTCTAGTAGAAGATGAGAAATGAACACAAAATTCATTAGCAAAAACTAAAAGTTACTAATCCAGGAAGAAAAAGGCCCAGTTCATATGTTGGGGCCATCCCTTAGGAAAGCAGGCCTGTTTGGACAACAGTAGCATGAAGTACATCTCTTCTCAGCACTTGATATTTTTCCCGTTTTGGTTTTGGGTTTTAGACACAGGGTTTCTCTGTGTAGCCCTGGCTGTCCTGGAACTCGCTCTGTAGACCAGGCTGGCCTTGAATTCAGAGATCCTGCTGCCTCTGCCTCTCGAGTGCTGGGATTGAAGGTGTGCGCCACCACGGTCTGCCTGCGCTTGACCATTTTTATTCCATTAATATGAAATTCCATTTCATTCACAGTGACTCCAGTGTAAACTAAGAGAGGAAAGAACTCACAGAAAAGGAATAGCAAGTTTATTAGGCAAGGTTCTCCATTGTAATTGAAATAATAGAGTGGATTTATGTTGGGGGTTATTGGATTGGTTTATCTGACGTGTGCTGGCTAGTCTAAGAGTGGCTGTCTGTGTCCCACAAAATGGAGAAGCCAGTGGCTTCTCAGCCCTCAAAACTTGCTGTCTCAGCAGGCAGTTCCAACATGACACCCAAAGGTAGCTGGATTCCTGGAGCGTCTTTGGTCTGCAGTTGAGGTTGGAAGGCAGAAGAGGCTCAGTTCCAGGGTTAGCAAATAAAGGTGGTGGTGGCGGCGGCAGCAGCAGCAGCAGGACGAATGCTCTCACCAGCAGAGATCGATAGGCAGGCAAGTGCAGCTCTTCCTTCTCTCTAGACTTCCTTCTATTGGGTCACCACCCCAGACATGTGCCCATTCTGGATGAGCGTCATCCCACCTTAACTAGGCCTTCCTAGAAATACCTTCAGTTCCCATCAAGCTGACAACTGAGATTTAAGAACCACATTCAGAAAGCAAAGAGCAAGTTGGGGAAAGTTGTAATACGTGTTCAATTATCATAAATCTAAACAGTTATATGCTACTAGCAATAGCAGTAAACATATATTTCATCGGGAAAATTATGGTATGGGGCTTGATTAAATAGGCAACTAATGTATAGTTAGAAGATCTCCAGCCCGACATCTGTGATTATCCATATTTCTAAGCCTCTATATCTGCGTTCATATAAGTAAATAGTTATTATCCATATTCCCCAGGTTTCTACTTTGTCCTCATGTGTCCTGGGGACATGGATCTATGAAAGAAAACCAGCCCTGTGATAAAGTGACCTTTCCATGCGGAGCAGATGCTGAGTGAAAATGGAAATATCCAGAGAGCTGCCTAGTAAGACTCAGGGTTCTTACAGAAGGACAAAAAGGAAAGTCACAGTCAAAGAAAGAAATAAAAAGCAGGAAATTAAGTGTATGTGTAGAGAAAAGAGTCAGGGACTTCCGCAGAGTCCCGAGTAGACAGTACCGAAATGCGCCCAGTGCCCTGGCTCCCTTAGGGATCTGAGCAGCGGTAACAGCACATTGAGGGATGCTTCCCCGCCCCCTCCCCCCACCGGGTTTGTTTTTCCTCTCCATCATAGCTCACGAGGAACACAGAGAGTGATGGCCTGTCACTTTGATGCTTCTCTCAACTGGAATGGCAGAAACTAACCAGGTGAGTTGTCACAGCTCAGATGAGGCTGGGATAAAAATACACCTTGGAGAGCTCACTTCCTGATTACAGACGAGAGCTGTTCTTTCTGATTTAAAACTTAAATTCCTCCCAGCACGAATGAGCATCTCGGGTACCCCCTGAGTGGAAGGTGTTCCGTCTGTCTGCCTTCTCTCAGATTCTTCTTTGGTGACCCCACCCAGAGTCCTGACTTAAAATCATGGGTAAAACTAGGCGCTTTTCTTGTTCCTTGCTTCAGAGTTTATCTTTGAAAGCAGCTCCACATTGCCAAGTTAAGTCTCGTAATTACTCACATCTTCAGAGAAGACAGCTCTTTCAAGTCTTTAGTCAACTGGTTTGTATTTTATAGCATGCGAAGCAAAATTCCATTTGGCAGAGTGTGTTGCTGTTGATTTTGTTTGTTGTTTGTTTTTTGTCCCTTCCTACCCTCCCCCACCCCAGCAGGGTTTCTCTGTGTTGTCCTGGAACTGGCTCTGTAGACGGTACCTACCTCCAGCTCACCGAGATCCACCTACCTGTCTCTGCAGATTAAAGGCATGTACCACCACCGCCCGGCTCATTTGGCAGTTTTAACACACACCTAGAGTTTGGTCTTCCTTTGGAGAAAACTGTAGGATCTAGCTTGCAGGATAGGTCTTTCAGCTTTGCCTTTCCCAGCTTGTTCAAGGTAGGGCTTCCGCTGTCAACTAACACAAAGTGGGGGGCCAACAAAGAGAAATGAAGAGCTACCCAAGGTTAGCCATGGTTATAGACCGAAGAGCACAGCCACTTTGTTAAGGCTGCCTGCAACTGCTACCTCTGTTAAAGGAGCAGGCTTGCCTTTACCTTTTCTGGAAACTTCTAGTAGGAATGACCTTGAGTTTGTCACAGCTCATGGTGGTTCCTGACTGGTCTTTACTCTCTTCTGATTGGGTAATACTCTTAACAACGTTTTGAAAATCATTGCTAGTTTAGGCTTACCAATGCAATACTTGCCTAAGTTTAAACTAAGGCTTCAAACACAGATAAATATTATGTATGAGAGTCTACTGCGCAGTGGGTGCTTGACGTTTTATGAAGTCCTCATAACCTGGCTTTTTTAAAAAGAATGTGGAACAATGTTGAGATGCTCAGTGTAGGCTTGTTTGCTGCGTATTTTCCTTCTTGATCATAGGTTAGGGGTGCACGAAGAAGTCATTGTTTCTCGTAGACACCCAGTGGCTGCATGATGCAGCCCACAATCAAGTCAAGGTGCTAAAATATGAGATTCAAATACAGTTGGGGTTTCCAACTGTTTTCTGTCATGCAGTTGATAATTGGTGAATTGCTTGCTATTTTAAATTGTGTCCAATTTTTCATTACTATCTTTTAATGTTTATCAATTATCATATATATATATATATATAAAAAGTGTATTCCATGATTTTAAAGAATGATATTTCGGCCGGGCGGTGGTGGCGCACGCCTTTAATCCCAGCACTTGGGAGGCAGAGACAGGCGGATCTTTGTGAGTTTGAGACCAGCCTGGTCTACAAGAGCTGGTTCCAGGACAGGCTCCAAAGCTACAGAGAAACCCTGTCTCGAAAAAAAAAAAAAAACCAAGAATGATATTTCATGACATCCAACAAAAAATCTGGTGACTTCTTTCCATCCCTTCATCGGGGAATCTTAAGAACCTCTGGCCCATGTCACTTCACCGGCAATCCTCCACAGGCTTTACAGAAGCTTTTTGAGTGTTTTGTTTTATTTTCCTTACATATAGTTTCTGACTCTATTAGTACCCAGCTTGCTTGTAAGCATCTCCCCACATCCTCCCAGCAGTGAAGCATTTTATTTGTATGCATACACTTAAATTCCTTAGAAAGAGAAACCCAGTAATTTCCCTTCTATGTGTTTTTGTCTTGCTTCTTTATGATCTATGTTGCCATGTGAGGATGTCAGTACAAGGAAATCAAGCTGATGGGAAGTGGGCAGCTTATTATACAATTTTTCTAGGTCTATGAGTTGCATATCAAACTTGGGGCTGATCCTTCCACATATTTTTAACCCACTGGTGGGGCTTCTAGCAGTCTTCCTTGTTCTTCTGACCATGAGTGATTCCTAAGTCACCAGCATAACCAGGCTTTCTGGTCACAATTAGAGTCTAGAGGACAGCTTTGGATGACAGCCTGATATGGACCGAACACTTTTTTCTCCTCAGCCACATTGATGCTCTTGAGAGGCTCAGACAGGGTGTTTATTCATGCACACCATTATGGCTATGCAGAACAGTTGTAAGCACCTTGAAGGACAGTGTCCCAGCGAGCTTGCCTCTCTGCCTTCTGATTTCTTACACTGTCTAGCCTTGTACTTTGTGTATAGAAGCCCCTTCTTAAAGAGATGTGTGTGGGCTGGAGGTGCCTAGAACACTACGTTTGGTGAGGAAGGCAAGGGAGAGTGGAACATCACCCCTTTTGTGCGGAGGAGTGAACTTTGTACAACACAAGCGTCACCACGTTAGAGAGAACAATGCAGCAACTGCTGGCACATTCATGATCTTCTGCGACCATGATCTCCTTCTACGGCTGAAACCTTTTCATTGGTGGGATACCTCACCAATGCCATATAGCCATTCGTCTTTCTGCTCAGCCTCTGGTGAAGCTCAGTCGGCTTTCTTTATGTTTGTATTGCTTTGTTCAGACCCCCAGTGCTTAGTGATATGTCAGTGTTCGTCATTGGATGCCTGGGTTGATGCCCTCTGGGAAAGCCAAGTTAATGGGTGAGAGTTTAGAAAAGATTTCAATGTGGACTTTTCTCTCTCTGAGTGTAAGCCAGAGAATAATCTTCAGTGTTACTTCTAGATACCATCTATCTATTGTTTTGTTGAGACTGAGTCTCTCATTGGCGTGGAACTTGCCAGAAGGCTAGGCTGGCTAGTAAGCAAACCGCAGGGATCAGCTTGTCTCTGCCTCTCCAGCACTGGGATTTGGGATCACAAGTGTACAACACAACACCCAGCCTTTTTTTTCCTTTTGGTTTGGATTCAGAGGACTGGCTTAACATCCTCATGCTTGCAAAGAAAACACTTTACCTGCTGAGCTATCTTCCCATCCTTTATTCTTGCCCATTTCTATGCTACTGGTCCAAAGGACTTATGAAGTAAAGTAGGTGTTTCTGTTTCCCACACCTGTCCTCTGGAAACAAAGTGGGCATCAGTCAGGTAAATGCTGCCTGGTAGAGACACATTGCATTTACATCTATGCCACGTCTTTATTTTGACAATTTCTAAGCATGCCCCAAAATAGAAAGGCTAGTTTAATAGACTCCTACACACCCATCACCTAGCTTCAGCAACTGACATTTGCTGTTCTTATTTTATGTATCTCTCAACCATAGCTTAGATTTTTTTTTCTATGCCTATTTTTGCTGTATTTGTTACTGAGCTAGTTCGAAGCTAAATCTAGACATAATTATTATTATTTCATTGTTTCACTTATATCCATTTGTATGAATATTAAATTAACTTTTCTTTAGCATAACTCCAGTGTTAAATCAGAACCCCATCACCCTACAGTTCACTAGTATCACTGATTTGTCTTAGAATTTTAGATTGTCTTTAATATATTTTTATAGGTTTTAAAAATTTTACTGAAGTTAATTAATTTTATTCTCTGTGTGCCTTTGTGTCTGTGTGTTTGGGTGTGTCTATGTGCAAGTGAATGTATGTGTGTGTGTATATATATATGGAATTCAGAGAACATCTTTTAGCAGTCAGCTTTCTATTTCCATCAAGTAGGTACCAGGGATTGAATTTCAGAGTCAGACTTGGCAGCAAATGCCCTTATCACTGAGCTATCTTGCCCATCCTCTAAAATGGTCTTTTAAGACATGTGCTAATGACTACATAAGGTTCTGACGGACCTGGAAACTTTTATGTGGACCATGCTGGCCTCAAACTTGTGGTTTTTCTATAATTATCCTAGTAGCAGAAGAGATTGTCCACAATCACACTTGAGTTTCCTTGATGAAGGATGAAGTCTACACTTGTCTGTGGGTATAAGGATAAATATTTAGAATGCAGTTTGGGATTGTGATGGTTTAGTAAATTATTGGTTGTAGGTTCTCCTCCATGGCTTCATTAGGTTTGGGCAGCTGACTAGGTCTCCAGTACCAGGCATGGTTTTCCTTGTGCTGAGTTTTAAGTACATTTAGAGAGCTGTGAGTTACCACCAATGTATGTGTGCCACTAATACACCCTTACGGTTACTGCATCTTGATGATCATTGTAATGCATAGTCATGGTAGCTGGGTAGGACTGCTGGTTGATTTCTTCCTTTGGAAATTTACATACCTACCTTCTGGTACCATCAAGCCAGCCCCAGGGAGCAGACTTTATCTCCTAGGGCCTCTGGGCCATGTGTTTGAAAAGCATGGTATCTTTAGCAATATCGTCTTACCTTCCACCTCTAGAGGACAATAGCAACAATCTGTAATGTTTTGGGAGTCTCTTGAACAATTCTGACCAATAATTCAAAAGCAGACTTCTCTTGACTAGTGATGCTTTTGGTAGATAGAATTTGGCTCTTGGAAAGACTGTTGTCAGCCCAGATGAGAGAGTTTCATTTACACTATATATATATATATATATATATATATATGATTATGAATATATGGCTATATACACACTTAGGTGTGTTACAGTTTGCTTTTGGCAGATAGTTAATACGGTGATTCCTTATAAGTTTCTCAGACATCCTTACTGTTATTTCAGCTTGTTCTCTCCATTTTCTGCATTTATATCCCTCCCACTAATTGTAGTCCCCACCCCTATTTTTCCCACTTCCCTAATCAGATCACTTGTACCCCACTATTTCCCTCTCCAGTGTCTTCGCTCCCACCCACCTGCCCCACCAAAAACTGAAACCAGTCAAAATGCAATGTTATGAAACACAGTCGCAATGGATGCATTTACAATCCAACTCCGATATCTAAGGCTCAGGAAAAATTGGGTTGGGGTGGAGGAATGGAGGGTTGTAAGAGCCAGAGGAAGAGGGAGTTTGTTACGAGATAGTGTCTCACAGGAATATCAGAAGCTACATCCATAAAAAGTCTCACCAACATGGCTGCCTAAATATGAGCTGAACAAGGACAACAATAGACATGCTAATAGGGACAGCTAAAGGCCCAAGAGAACTCATCACTATGTGCATTGTTACAGGCAACTAGGGAATGCTGAGAACTGGAGAAATTGTCTTCTCAGCAAAGAGCAAACTGATGCCAAATGTTCAACCCTGAAAGTGTGCATGCCGGTAGCATTATACAGACTGAGAAAGTTGTACTCAAGTATTTAGGAAAAGATATGTGTATACATATATGCATGTAATAACAATTAATGAGAAAAGAAGTCATGAATCTGAGAGAGAGCAAGGAAGGGTGATGGGGAAAGGTTTTAGCCAATCAGGCTAATAGCCCCGCCCCGCCATTAGCCATTAGCTAATTATTCCACCCCATCATTAGCCATTAGCTAATTATTCTGAGTTGGACCATCAGGTCCCGATTAGGTATAAAAGACTGGGTCCACGTGAGAGAGCTCTCTCTCTCTCTGCGGATCGTGGGTTGGTGCACTCGCGGGATCCAGGGTCTGGTATTGTAAATCTGTTTGTATTCTTTACCCTATTAAAGCATATATCTTAGATGTAGCTGGCTTGGGCGATAATTTATTAAATTCCACATTTGGTGCCCAATGTGGGGCTCGAACCCACGACCCTGGGATTTAGAGTCCCATGCTCTACCAACTGAGATATAGGAGGGTTCAGTGGAAGGAAATGAACCTCCCATTTGAAAGGGATGAAGAAAATGATATAACTATAATCTCAAAAGTAAAGTGAATTATTAGGAAATTAATTTAAAAATGAAAACATACACTCATTTGAGTCCTTCATTTCACTATCTGATTATTGAAACAATAGGCCCTAAAATATAAAACAATAAACCCTAAAGTATCCCCAGGAATCCCTTGTTAGGAGAAGGGATAGACAGAAAGCTGGCATCATCCATTAGAGATGCTTGCCTCCCAGGAAGAGATTTATCAGTATGAAAATTTATGGGACCAGTTTTTGAAACAGAAATTGAGATGGATCAGCACTGGACAGGACTATATCTTGACAGATACTACTTAGTTATGTATACCTCTTAACCTTTGTTTAACTTGAATCAGATATCAGTACTTCAAAGATGGACAGAATCATTTATCCATTCCTCTTCTCACTGGCCACACTGAATAAATCTTCTTTCTGTGGTTTACACTGTGACTTGTCTTTTTAATGGCATCCTGGGGACATGTGGCTGAGCCTCGGTGAGGCCACCAGAACCCAAGCATCAACCCTAACACCTCCACTCTGCCTTCACTGCACTAATGCGATTACAGACATGCAGTATCACAACTTATTTTTATCAATTCAAAATCTAATTAAGATTCTGTAAACATCCCATACGTTAATATTCTCTGTATGATCGTCTACGTATGTCTTTATGTTTCATGTCCTCTGTCTTTTTCATCATTTTATTTATTTCCTTTCCTCTTTCATACTTCCACAGTTCTGGGGATTAAACCCAAGACTTTCCGCATTATAGGCAAGAGCTTTGTCACCAAGCTACAACCCCCAGTAGCACCTACATTTCTTTGCTTTTAGTCTTATTTATTTTGCTTTGGTGCATTTATTAAAGAAAATAAGAACTCCATACATTGTCCTACAAGACTTTTAGATTTTTCTTATTATGTGTTTTTTAGAACCATTTAGCATAGTTTCTCCTTCTCTATATCCCGAACTGGAGCCAGACAGTTCTGGATTAGACTACAGTAGGTAGAGTTGTTTCTCAGGTAGGGCCGCTTTATTGTATAGTCATCTCACATCCAACACATTAGTGATGATAGATTTATCCCATTTTTCTTCAAATGTTGATTAGCCAATGATCTGCTGTTGTGAGGGTTGAAAAATGGTCCTCTAAACTCAAAGTACCCATATCTTAACCACTGGAATTGATAGATGTTCTTCCTCAATACCTTATACAATAAAGGGAGATAGGCCATCTTGGTGAATGTGACTCACATCCTAGTTGATGAGCTGTAGATTACTACTCTGTATTGTTTAATTGGGTTCCAGATAAAATCATGGATGACCTCATAAGACAGGAGGAGGATTAAAGGCAGACATGCATGCAACAGAGGAGGAGACAATGCAGCCACGGCAATAGAGATTAAAGCAATATAGCCACAAAACATAGATGCTAATACAGCTGCAGAAAATGAAAAAAGTGCACAGATTTCCCTAGAGAGCACCCAGAGGGTCTGGAGTCATTTTATTACCTTGATTTCCAACCAACAAAACTGATTTTGAACAATGAGAAAATAATTTTGTTAGAGCAGTCGTAAGATGGGAATACAGAACTATCTCCCTGACTATCCTTGGAGAAGTCGTCCACCAACTTTTCCAGGTCCTATGTTAGCCACCCCTCTTTATTGTTGCTTAGTAGATTCATCACTTCACTGGAGAGTAGAAATGTGATTTTTCCAGTTCTTTCATCACCCTCCCCATATTTGTGACAAAGGATTTTTCCATTTGAACAATGACTATTCTTCTAATCAACAACTAATTACTTCAGTTCTAGCCTAACAGCTAAAGAAAATAGATGCTTGAGATTTCCCTTTAGCTTATCCATCATTCTGAGTGATGAGTTGATTCCTTACCCATTTCTGATGTGCTGAATGGAGATTTTAGTTACTGTCTGAGGAACTGTTAGGAACTCAACCTCTGTCATATATCCGATAAGTTTCTATTGAGCATCAGTTATTACTGGTGATGTTCAAACTGTCCCATCTTCGGGCCACGAGATTCCCTACTCCTACTTGATCAGTTTCCCAAAAGCCAAATAACCCTAGCAATTGAGTGAAGAGAGCATACTTCAAACCCGACAGTTAACAACAGAGAAGGAAAAACAGATTCCCATTTTGTGTGTGACACACACTGAAGAGCATTGTTTTCAGTACCTGGCTAAGAATAAAAATGATTGAGGGTTCTTACATTTAGTGTCTCCCACACCTTTTAATATTATTTTATTCAACCCTAAGCTTGCCATAGAGACAGCTAGGAGTTTTTGCAGAATACCCCTGCTGGTTTCCACTGCTGGACGTCCTGACTCTCGCCTTTAGGTTGGAATGCTTATGGCTTCAGAACTTTGAGACAGGTCTAATGTGTAGGCAGGATGGGGACCTACTGTCTAAATTTAGCAGCTGCCACCCTTCTGAGATAGAGTGCTGGAGAATCCCTGGCCCACCTCCTACAAGTAAAACTGTCTAGTGCTGAGCATAGAAACATCAAGACTGCAAGAATGGCTTCTTGCTTCCATACTCAAGGAAGATTTTATCATTGCCCAAATTAACAGAACTTCATTTGTAATTTTTAAAAGTTGTGTTTACTTTATTTAGCGTGTGTGTGTGTGTGTGTGTGTGTGTGTGTGTGTCTTAAGAGGAGATTCTCTTGTGCAAGCTTGTGGAAATGGGATGAAACTCAGGTCCTCAGGCCAGTGTGAAAATGCTTTTACCTGCTGAGTCACCTTCACCACCTACAGCTGACTTAAAAATCTACCTTCCCAGCCGGTCAATGGTGGCGCATGCCTTTAATCCCAGCACTCGGGAGGCAGGAGCAGGCAGATCTCTGTGAGTTCGAGGCCAGCCTGGTCTACAAGAGGTACTTCTGGGACAGGCAACAAAGCTACAGAGAAACCTTGTCTCAAAAACAAAACAAAACAAAAAAACCCCAGAAGCCAAAAGCTACCTTCCCAATGAATGAATGCTGGGTGTCCTAAGTCCACATTCAGTCTCTCTCCAGGTTTGTTTACTACCATATGACAGGGACATTTCTTTCAACAGATTGTATACAAGAGCAATGCCCTCTTCACCACTGTAGCTTGATTTTCCTGGCTCCATAGACTGAGATTTAGACAAAACCATCATTAATAAACCTTTCTTTAGCTGGGCGGTGGTGGCACACACCTTTAATCCCAGCACTCGGGAGGCAGAGGCAGGCGGATCTCTGTGAGTTCGAGACCAGCCTGGTCTACAAGAGCTAGTTCCAGGACAGGCTCCAAAGCTACAGAGAACCCTGTCTCGAAAAGCCAAAAATAAATAAATAAATAAATAAAATAAATCTTTCTTTGACATAGGACAATTGCAAGGAGAATTCTTGTTCTCTAGCCTCACACCTCTAAAACAAATCCTGTTGGAGTCGGCTGCATGAATCTACTTGAAACCTTCTATGCTCTTTACATGAAGTTTGTGTGTATGTACGAGTGTGTGTTTATATCTTCCTCAATTTTTTACAGAAGAGAATTCTGGGTAGAAGACTGGAAAAACTGAAAAGACATGTAAGACTTAATATGCGTCTGAACTTCTACAAGTTTCTCTTTCTGAATCTAAGCGGGGATGGTAAGGTAAACAGGTGTTGGAAAGCGTACTGTTGTGAAGTAGCAACCTGGCAGAAAACCTGCAGCATTTAATGAGAACACAGTCCAATTGAATTTGTAATTAGCACATTTGAAATGTGCTCATTATTATTGTTATTATTAGCTACAAAGCTATGCAGTTTTGGCTCACACCCATTGGAATTTTAGGGTGTGAATCTTGCCAAAAACAGTCAGTATAGAACCCAATAAAAGAAACGTTGCAGGCTTCACGGGTGTAATTGCAAGTTAAATATCCAGGCCGGGCCATCGCTGTGGTGGAGATTATTTACTGTTTCTAGCTGAAGGAAGTTTTGCCTTTTGTAGCCTTGTAGTCTTGCAGGAGATTCCTTATGAACACTGCCCTAAGGATTAGAGGGAAATGAACACACCATAAATGAAACGAGCTTGAGAAGTAATTTTCTATTCAGTGCTGTGGGAGAAAGAGGGGCGATCTCATAAATTGTGTACATATAAGTAGGAGAGGAGGAGAGGCTCTTGGGGACAATTGTAAAGCAAAATATCTATGACTGAAAAAAAATAGTGAAGGTAATAATTGTGGGCTCCATGGTATATACTAAGGGAAATGTTGAGAAAAAGCAAGATAGAAAGGGGCCGAAGAGCTGGAAGTAGAAGATTCCTATGGTGTGTGTGTGTGTGTGTGTGTGTGTGTGTGTGTGTGCAGATATATGAGTACACATGTCTGTATATATTCATTTGGAGGCCAGAGCTGTCATCTTCAGGTGTTATCCATCTTTATTTGGATACTTAAGAGACATGGCTGGGGACTTGTCTGTTGGGGCATTTCAAAGAGCTTTAGCTGAGGAGTAAGTCCTGCCTTGCACGTGGCAGGTACCCAGATTGAATAAAGGGAGGAGGATGACCAAGAGAGTCTGGTGAGCTGACTCTCTGCTTTCTGGTCCATAGATTTGTGAAGAGATGAGAGGTCACAGATGTGGCAATGACTTCCCTGCCATGTGGGCTCTGCTCTCAGAGAGAGAGAGAGAGAGAGAGAGAGAGAGAGAGAGAGAGAGGAGAGAGAGAGAGTGTGTGTCAAAATAGCCCTCTTCCTTTAAGTTATCCTTCCTGAATGCTTAAGCAATAAGAATAATTGCATACATTCAGAACTTGAGAGGGCCAGCTTCATCCAATCCAATTAATGAGAATTTACTTGTGAACCTAACTTTATCCTAAGTCTTACAGATTTTTTTAATATGTAGAAAATTCCAGGAGCTTTTATGGCATCAAAAATCTAAGAGCATGATAGCATTCAATACACTGACAGAATAGTCACTGTCTACTTCCAGGAATCCAGGTAATGATGAAAGTCCTAAGGAAATATGGGAGGTACGATCCTGGTTTCTTAGTATAGAAAGTGAAGCAGATCTGGGCCTTGAGAGATAATGGTACATTGAATTAGTAGGAAGACAGAAGGGAAAAATGTAGAATAAAGAAGCTCTTGACATATACTCGTGGGGTCATGAGTTTGGCAGAGAAAAAGATGTAGAGTCGGGGGGTACATGGACCATCCCAAGTGAGCATTTCAAGATGCCTGTGTCTCATTATCATTCCAAAATGCAGGACACACAGACTCCCATTTTTCTCTGCAAATCTGAGAAATAATTGGCTCATGGCAGGTGGAGGGTATCACTTTAACATAGCGAGAGGCAGCATGTTAGAGAGAAATAGAATCAAACTGAACTGGCTCATCACTCGTCTCTGCCAAGGCCTAGATGCAAGGCCTCACTCCTCAGAGTGCCAAAGCCTTCTACTATCAATAGGGCTGATTCCTTTACCAAACTGTAGTCCCCTCTTCGTGGCAGCCTGAACAAAAGTGCCCCCAAATAAAATGACAGTAGAAAGAGATGTGGCCTTTGTTGAAGTGGGTGTGGTCTTGTTGGAGGAATTGTATGTCTGTGGAGGTGTGCTTTGAGGTCATATATGTGCTCAAGTCACTCTTGGTGAGAGAGTCTACTTCCTGTTGCCTGCGTATGAATGTGTAGCAGCTACCTCTCCAACATCATGTCTGCCTGCATGCCTCCCTGTTCCACCATGATAATAATGGACTGCCCATAGTGCCTCTTCAGAGCAATAGAAACCCTAAGACACTCTTCTATGTTGCAGAGTTAATCCCTGAATTATTAGTAACTTCTCAATAAGTGCACCATGTAAAACAGACATGATAGGAGGGTAGTGCCAAATAATTCAGTGTTTCTTATGTCATTTTTACTCTCTGTCTTAGCTACTCTTCTTTTGTTATGATAAGACATCATGACCAAGGAGATTTATAAAAGGAAGTATTTAATTTCAGGTTTACAGTTCCAGAGGGCTAGAGTCCATGGTGGCAGAGTAAAGATACTGCAGTAGGAACATCTTAAATTTTACATCTTGATCTACAAGCTGTAGGAGTAGAGAGAGGGAGGGTTGGGTGAGACCAGAAATGGTGTAAGACTTTTGAAACTCCAAACCTGGTCCCCAGTGACACACCTCCTCCCACAAGGCTATACCCTCTAATCCTTTCCAAACAGTTCCACCAACTGGAGACAAAGTATTTAAATACATAAGCCCATGGGGGCTATTTTCATTTAAACCACCTCAGGCTCCTTCGAGTTCAATGGAATCAAATAATGTATTAGAGAAGAAGCCAAACAGGGCTGGGGGTGAAGGCGTAAGGAAAAGCATACTTTTATCAGAAACAAACCCAGCAACAATAACAAGCAGAAAATATAGACAGGGACAGGAAAGAAAGGAAGGCAAAATGGAAAATTAGCGATTAAGAGAACTCAGAAGATACGTGCTGGATCCCAGCCTTATCACTAACACATTTCATCAAGTTAGCTGTACGAAGTAACCTCACAGACTATGAGGTTCCTTTTTCTGTCATTAATGTGCACTAATGATATTACCTACTATGTGCGATTATTGAGATTTAATGAGACAATGCAACCAAAACGCCTAGCACAGTGCTGGGAAGGTATTAAGCCTTTAGTAAAACTTAACAATTAGTAAGAGGGAAAAGGCAGTGAGGGGTTTAATTGTCATGGCCAGTTTGACTGCATCTAAGGTCATCTAGGAGAATTACTTAAGGGCACGTCTGTGAGGGGACTTCCAGAGAGGCCTACCCTGGATGTAGGTGGCACCATCCACAGGCTAGAGTGCCATATTGAATAAACAGAAAAATGGAGGAGAACATCGGAGTAGAGCATTCATCTCCCCTTGCTTCCTGACTGTTGACACAGTGTGGCCAGCTGCCTCATCTTTTCGGGGTCAGGCCTACCCCATCACAATGGACTGGCTCCTTTCAAATCAAGAGCTAAAATAATCCCAGTTTTGAGAAAAACTACTGCGGGTAATTTGGCCACAAGATATGGTCCTAACCCAATCAGAAGGGCTGAGAAGGCATGTGTGCCTCTTCGTGACTAGGGTTGCGTGTTGGGTACAGGGAATAAGTCAGCTGAACCCTTGGTTCCTGGTCAGATGCAGGGAATAAGTAAACTAAGCCCCCAGTTCCTCAAATCCCACACAGGAACCAAGTCAACGCCGCTCCTATTTCTTCATTCTCTTCCAAAGACCTCCCTCTTTCCAAAAGAGCCATCTATTGTTAAAGAAATTTTAGAAACCCTACTCAGAGAACACAATGGCTGGCATGGGAATATTTGGTTCAGTAAAATTAACACTTGCTTAGGGTTCCGGCCTGCCTCCAAACTGCTATGTTCATTTTCTTTCTAATAAAGAAGCAAAAATGGCCTGAAGTCAAAAGACAAATTCTTCATCTCCAGGGGGGCCTTCTTTCTCCCTACCGCCAAGTCCCTCCATCCTCTCAATCTTCCTTTCAACTGGATCCAAGGACCGTAGATGGAAAAATCTCTAAGTGAAAGACACCATTTTACAGGTTATTTATACATACCTCCAAAGTGTCACACTTAGCTTTCACATTGTTCCTTGTACACCTTAACGATAAAGGCACAGGAAGTCTCCCGGGTCCTGGCCTTATTGAGTGCTTCCTACCTCCTTTCTCCCTTCTCATTTTACCACTTATTGCATAACGTGAGCCTGGACCTCCAGGGGCGGCCGCACACCCACTGTAAACCTCCATTATAGATCATGTGCTTACATGGTTGGCAGCGTTTTATTTCAGAGGAATAAATGATATAGTTGCTTCTATCCATTAAACTATACTGTTATCAAGGGATTGAGAAACTGCCCTGAACACGGCAATTATTTTTGGAGGTTCAGTAATGTTTAAATATAATTGCCTAGTAATCTTGTATTTACTGTGTGGACAAAACACAGCTAGCTTCATGTTGGCACCTTATAAAATGAGAATACATTTAGCATGTTTAATTCTGTTGCCTGGCTTTTTTCTCTACACCTTCTCTTTCCTTCATGTTCCATTCCTAGACATGAGTGTGTGGCTCCTAGGGACCTTCTAAGTGCTTTATTTTTTCTTTTACCCCATATTAACTCATCCTTGGAGATCAGTAACTTCCTACTTAGCGTGATGTAGAATTTCCTAGGCTCTGACTGTCAGAGAAGAAGAGCTGGGAATTCTGAGGCACAAAATACTTTACATGGTTAGTGGAGCTCCGAGAACCAGGGAAACACATCTGTAAGTGAATGCTATAGGATTGAAGGAAGCTTAATTACAGTCAAGGGGAGCTCTTCCCTTCCACAGCCGCAGCTGCCCCAGCCCACACGGATGCACACGTCTGCAAGCCCTCGCTCACACTCCATCCACATGTGAACTCTCTAGAAGCTTCCTTACATCCTTCCCATTGTGTGCCCCAGTACTCATAATCTTCAACTACACCCTTTCTGTTACCCCAGACATGCCTGTCTGGCCTTGCTTTAAGTTTTTAAAGTCATTTTGGAGAAAGCCTTGAAAATTTTAAAGACCAAATTTTATTTGGATTACTTTATATAGCAAAATAATCCAAATAAAATAGCTTGCTGACGATGAGGCCAGGAATTGTGTCAGCTCTTCATGGAGTCTGATGGAGGATGGATTTTTAAAGGTTCAGTTCTTTTTTTTTTTTGTGGGTGGCAGCAATTCACACAGGAAGCATTGCATGTTCTCCCATTGTTGACTCACAGGATGAATTTCTCAGCTACTCACAATTCCGATAGTTTTGATAGAAAACCCAAGTATTTGATTCGTGCTTTTTATTGATCTCAGCCTTTACAACCTAGGAATGAGTGAAGAAAGAGAACAAAGTTATATTCTATTTTAATCAGTGAAGTGCATGAGGGGACCTCAGGGGTTCTGGGTGGTTTAGGAGACTAGTACATTTAGGCACTAGTACGTTGTAGGTTCCACAAGGTGCTATCTCGCACCCACACTTTTCTACCCAGGATTTGGTATGTTCTACCTGGCTGGTGTGGTGGACCCTGGGAGGCTATCAGAGGACATTAGGCCTTAAGTAGCTTAATACTCCTTTGTCTTGGATTCTGCCTCATCTATTCTGGTCTATAGAAGTAGGACCAGTCAACGGTATGAGCATGAACCTGGAGTCAACTACAGCTTTCACAGCATGGCTTGCCTCTTTACTGATCATTCAGTGTGGACAAGCCCCTGATGCTGTCTGTCACAGCATTTCCATTTACAAACTAGGGCTACGTGTGGGAATTACACGTTAGCTCTATTTACTGCATGTATTTGTTTAACATGTGTGAGCTGGGTCAAGTCTTGTTTCTACTGTTTTTTAAACACCTCTTTAGGCCAGCTTTGGCTGCCCACATCTTTGTGATTCTTACTTCCACACACACACACCTCTTTTGAGAACTGCATCCGTTTGTAGACCTCAGCTTTGATTGGCTGACCCATGATGATGCAACATATATTTTAAGTTGAGGGATGGAGGAGATGGCTACTGGCTTAACTATTTCACACCATTAATTGTCTTACATAAAGATGGCAAGGTCTGCAAAATTGTCTTTCCTAGCTACTCTGTTTTCTTTTCTTTTTTTTCCTCCTTTATAAGAACCTAGCCTTCTGGGCGAGATGCTAGGATAGACCCCCAAAACATAGGTTTCTCTAAGCCTCTCCTTGTAGCTTTCAGTCTGTGAGCATCTTTCATAGTATCTTGCCCACCCAGCAGAGATCCCTAAGGGATCATAAACAAAAGATGGAGGCAAGAAGACACGGTTTCTTCTCTTGCCATCTCTATCCACTGTTTACAGGGCCAGTGTGGTCCAGACGCTCACTGTGGCCCCAGTGGGCAGGATCCTGCATTGAAAGCCTTTAAACACACAAAGATCAAGATCACCTTTTCTGTCTCGCTTGCTTTTTCTCATTTTACTTGCTAAAGGACAGAGGAATTGAGGAGAGGAAAGAAGAAGGGCAGATGTGGGCGAGTAGGGATGATTCCCCAGTTGCCTTGGAGGGTCAAGTGTCAGGACTGGTAAATGGTCAAGTTCAGTGTTGCATTATGACATAGATCAACTGTTATTTTCCCAGTCTCAAAGGAACCCTTGAGGAATCTCATTCCTGCAATTGTATTAAATTATCTGCCAATATTGTCCCTTTCCCCTCAGAGTGCTTTCACTGAAACATGCTGCCTGGCTGCACAAGCAGCGAAATCTCTTTATCTTTCTTTGGATGCTCGGTTTACCCTTTGGTTTCACAACAAAATAACTCAATAAATGGAGGGTAAGTGGAATTGTTACTATAGTGATCCCCATAGTAACAAAAGCAGCACTCTCACCCCTCTTGCATGGACTCCAGGAGCTTCCTTTTCTTAGCTCACTACTCACCCCTCACCCTCCACCCTAACATTCAGCTCCCTCTCTCCATGTAGAGGGCTGATGGCTAAACATTCCTGGGATATTAAATTAAATCCATTCCATGCTTATCCCAAAGAGTTAATAGGCACACAGGACACCAAGAATTCTCTTCCTCTTAAAAGAGGAAGTCTTAAAAGACTTTCCTTTTGAAAGAAAGTCTGAAGGGAATTTTTCTGAGCCTGATAATATGTTCAGATGGCCTACATTCATCTGTGCTGTTCTCCACTTTTTAGGACCTTCATCAGAAACAACAACCACCCAGTCCAAGGCATGAATGGCTCTTTGTTGCTTTCCATGGTCTTACATAACTTACATGGGGGTGGGACTAGGAGATAAAACATCTTCAGAATGCAGTACTGTGGGAACACACATGTTTTTAATCTCCTATTTTTCCAGAAGATAGCCAGAAGGGATCCCCACGGGGTCACTTGGAGAAGCCTTTTACCACCTGGTATAGTTATAAATCGATTCTCTGATTAGGATTGCTGTTATTAGGGTTGAATGGATGGTTCAGAGGTACGGGAACATTAAAGGGGAGGCAAAGCCAATTCTGAACACCATGTCATAGCTTTACATAATAGGTATTCATGCATACATGTAAATATGTATATCTGTTTATGCATATTTAGCATAAATTTATAAGCCAGATGCTGAATATCAAGTGGCAGATCTGTATATCCTTAGCTCATTGTATCTTGAATGTTAATCCTGACATCCTGAAGACAGGAACAACAATTGGAAAGCAGTCGCGTTGAATTCAGAACCGGCGGGGCTATAAAGTTATATAGCCAGAGGAAGTCAGGCCAGCCAATTTCTGAAGCAGAAAGCCCCACGAGATAATGAGAAAGAAGTTGGAAGAATAAAGCATACATCATAAACAAGCCGTTCACACAAGAAGAAATACAATTATTAATAACCATGAGCAGTTTCTAATCTCTCTACCAAGCAAGGTAACACACGTGAATGCAAGCGTGCTGGGATGCAATGCTGTGCTGCAGTCAACACAAGGCCCAGAGGTACAAAACAACAGGTGCTAAATGAAGGGCCCTCGCCAGGCTAGAGCATGGCAAGAAAAGCTCTGGCAGGCCTGGTCCTTCCCCCATTTCCTCTGCCTTGGTAAACTGTTTAGATCACATTCCTAAAGGTAGCCATCAAGGTCTATGCCCTTATTTGGTCACTTCCTCTTCCTGAGGCTGGCTATCCAGGTCCAGCTATCAGAGATATTGAAATCTAGCAAACGAAAAAGCCTTATTTAGCTACCTTAATTAGCATGCTCAATTAAAATTAAGCAGCGCATCCTAACACGGGGTTTCCCTTTCCTTCCCTTTCTAAACTGTCATTTGTCTTCGGGCCATGGCTGCCTCCTCTCTATCCAAAGGCAGTCCTTTGTCCCTCCGGGGCAAAGATTCCTCCCCTCCCTTGTTCCTTTTCTCTTCTCCCTGCATCCTCTGTCTTTGTCTCTTATTTCCTGTTCTCTATCCCTCTGGGACAAATAAATCTCCTTTGTGCTGAGATCTTGGTCTTAGGCTGTCCTGTGCCAACTCTGGTCCTTTCGCTAAGTGCTGACCCCATATCACCATTATGTAAACTTAGAGCTGGGGAGGGACTAGGAGGGGATCTGAATCACAGCTGGCAGTGGCAAGGAATGATGTAACATAATATCTGAGCAGCAGAAACTTCCGCTCCCTTTCCAATGAAGAGTTTAGGGAGGTGTGATGTCTCCTGTGCAGTGGTAGAGAGACTTCCAATAAGGGAGAGGAAGATGGATACCACTTCCCCAGCTGTGTACCTCTCCTTCTAGAGTAAATCAGTTGTCTGATATGCCCCTATTCTCATCATGTAAGGAAAGAGAACAACAGGAAAGTCAAGGCTAGGGTGTTCCATCAGCAGCCCAGTAGCTGGTGTTCCCAAGAATGTACAAGTTCTTGGTGAGTCAAACGGATGTCAGAGATGGTGCCGCATTGAGATGCTTCACGAGTCTATCAATCAGGGAGATAGTTCCACAGTGGAGACTAACATTAAGTCAGATTTCCCAGGAAAGGGTAAAATGTAGGGAGGCCCCTGAAAGACCAAGTGACTTTCTCCTCACTCCTCAGAAGATCTAGTTCCTAGGTACCTCCCACACAGAAGCAGCACTGTCCAGTCCAGAAAGCAGCAATGCCCCACATGTGGTCTCTAGTGACCATGTCCATGTGAGCTAAAGGTTCAGGTCCTCTTTTCACAAACACGTCAGTTCTGATACAATTGCTTCCTAAGTATTCCCAGACTAAGAAGAGATTGCTCAGGGAACTTGGCATGTTGTGTGATCCTCTGGTTCTAGTCCTCAAAGGATATGATAACAACTTAATTAGAAACATACACAAATATATACAAACAGAAATGCCAATTGAAATACTATTCATAAGCTCAGTAAGAAGGAAACCGAAATTTCAAAGAAATGGTTAAATCACATAGGTGTATACATATGATAATAAACATTAGATTTTTAAAATTGTGCATCAGAGATCTGGTGTAGGAGGTTCTTTCTTTTGTCTATGTGTTGCTTCCATTGGTTAATAAAGGAACTCCTTTGGGCCTATAGCAGAGCTAGGCAGGGAAAACTAAATGGAATGCTAGGAAAAAGAGTCAAGGAGAGATGCCATGGAGCCACCAGAGACAGACGCTGGGAATTTTACCCAGTAAGCCACTGCCACGTGGTGATACACAGATTAATAAAAAAATGGGTTAAGTTAATATAAGAGCCAATAAGAAGCTAGAGCTAATGGGCCAAGCAGTGACTTAATTAATACAGTTTTTGTGTGGTTATTTTGGGGCTAAGCTAGCTGGGCAGCCAGGATGAACAAGCGGGCCCTCCTCCTACAGAGATCCTTTGACACTGCTACACAGTGACTATAAAGTAATAAATAGCAAAAGTCAAATAGAGCAAGATGCTATGTCCATGAAAAGTAGAAGAATTAAAGAAAGAAGAAATACTTGACATTCTGATACCTAGTCAGAAAACATGTATACACACACACACACACACACAAACACACACACCACAAAAGAAAGGATTAAAATAAAGAATATAAAAATAAAGGATTAAGCATTGAACAATGATAGAAGAATTTGATATAGTAGAAGGTAGGGGAGAAGTATGAAAAACTGGCCCAATGAGTAAAGGCCTTAGCTACCAAGATTAACAAACTGAGTTAGAGCCATAGGTTCCACATGGTGGAGGAGAAAGCCAGCTGACTTCTACACACATGTGCCTTACATGTAAATAAAATAAATATGATAAAAAATTTAAGGTAAAATACAAAAGAAAAATACAAACAACAATTTCCATATATATAAACTGAAAGTCATCATAAAATACGTAGAAGATTTTCTTAAGAGAGCAATAGTAATTTAAGCATAAAATGAAATAAAAATCATGCAAACTCATAAGAAAAACATGAATAATACTCGTGAGGGGTGCAAAAGAACACAAAAATTGCAAATTTATTTAATTTTTTTGATGGACAGATATCAGTTCTTATGACTGATTTATAAACTTCATGCCATCAAAAATACCATTCAGAAAAATACAATAAGCCTTGAATAATGAAGACCCCCTACAAATGATGAACAGTGGGGTACTGCCTTAACTGGCCACAGAACCTGTTACGTCATCTCCACTCTTCAAACACCAGAGCTGCCAAGGGCACAGTGAAGGCAGCAATACAGTGGTGCATTTATTCAGATGGTCATTTGTGAACGAGGTTGACAGAGGCCTAAGGTCCCTTGGAAATGGAGGCAAGTGTGGTTGTTAGCTGCTATGTGGGTGCTGGGAACTGAACCCAGGTCATCTGAGCTATCTTCTTGCCTCTCATCGATGTATTTTAAAAGGGCAGTTGCTCACTCCATAATAGTATGGGAACACTAAAAATATGTCAATGAACAGAAACTCAATGCATCTGCAAATACACAATAAAGGTGCCATCTCAAATTGGTGGTGAAAAGATGGACTTTTAAATAAGTGGTGTTGAGATAAGTAGATAGCCATATGGAAAAAAAGATAAAATTGGATCTATTTCTCACATTGTAAGTCGGGAACAAATTCCAAAAGACTCAATCTAAACGTGAAATATATAAAACCATGCATGTTCGGGGGGAAGACTCGATGTTTGCGTCCAGTCTCAGGGGAGGAGAGCATTTCAACTCTGTATCACAACTCAGAAGCATCCGAGCAAAATTAAGGACACCATAGAAAGACTCTCTTCCAAGGAAAAGCACCCCGAGCAATGTAAAGAAGACATGTATGGAGCAGTTGCTACTTTTGTCACAAAGGGTCAGTGTATTTAATATCTAATATATAAAGAGTCCCTAAAAATAGGAAAGAAGTGGTGCAGTGCAGTTGATAAATGGACCAGGGGATGAACAGACTGCTTTTTCTAAAACGAGAAGCAGAGGCTCTTTCCTGTGTCTGCTCAGCCTTATTCCTAATAAGAGGAAAGTGAAGTATAATATCCTGAGACACCATTTCTCACATATCAGACTGGCAAAGATCCAGGAGCTGAAGACTACACACAGTTGGCAGTGCTCGGAGAGAACCGGCATTCTAATATTCTGCTGGCGGAAAGAACAATGTGTAAATGGAAATTTGACATTCTGCAGCAAACTTGCACTTTCTCCCTGTTAAGTCTCTATTGGAAGAAAAAAACTTTTTTTTTCCTTTTGAAAAGAGCATCTAGTGCATCTTGCGTTTATTACAGCCAGTTTTAATGGTAAAAGACAAGAAACAATCCAAATATCCATAAATAGGGAGAAATCGAACACAGAATTATCGTGACACAGTAAAGTAGTTCACAGTTCTGAAGAGGGTGAAAGAAAAAGCTCTTATGAGCGGCTTTGTAACAATTTCAAGGCAAAAAGCATAAGTGAAGTGTTTCTGTTCTGCAATCACTTGTAAAATAAAAGAGAAATGTGAATTCACTCATATTTGAGTACATATATTCAATAAAAGGAATAAGGTGATAAATATTAAGGATTTCAAAAGTAGTCCTTGTGAAGAGAGTACCTCCATGTGGAACAGATTTGAATAGAAGCATGACTTCTCAGATGATGGGATGTTCTGTTTAGAAATGTATAAAATCTTTTTGTAAATATGGAATGAAATTATTTTTAAAATACAATCATTAAAATCTAAGGCAAAAAAATAGGAATAAACTAACTGGATTTTGAGTTGGTTACCTAGCAAGAAATACAAGACATTATGTCAAATTATGTTTAAAATTCACAGATCTGGGTATTTTTTGCACCTTAAATGTACTCTTGTCAAAGATCAACCACAACAAATAGTAATTTTAAGTGGGTTCATGTGACAGCAAGTAACATCCTGTTATTGTCTCCTGAGTGTATTGAGAGTATAAAACACCCCATTAATCTTCTCTATAGTGGCATATTTAGCACATGAGAAAGACAGGGCTATGGTTTGAACAAGAATACACTCGTGTTTGAACACTTGACTTCCAAGTGTTCCTGTTGTTTGGAATGCTCATGGAACTTATAGGGCGTGGAGCCTTGGGTGTAGATATTGAGGGTTTACACTTCCAGTTTGCTCTTTCTGCTTCCTGTATGTGGTTGAGATGTGATCTTTCAGCTTCCTGTTCTGGCAGCTTCCTGTTCCTTGTTAAATGAGCTGAGCATAATTGCGTAACAACATCTTACGCAATTGCCTATAAAGAGCTAAAAACTCAGCATGGTAGAGAGGTCCTGCTCAGCAGGACAGAATCCCCTCTGAAAAGCATCCTAGTCAATATGACTGGCAAGAGAGTTGATTGCATGCAGTGTAATAGAACTGCCCCTCTCTTCCACTGGTTTCCTCTCACTGAAATCCCCAGCTGTTCTGGTGACTGTAGGGAGCCTGAGACGCCCTAAACTCAGAGGGAAAGGCAGAACAAAACAGCTTTACAAGAGCTGCTGTGCTCAGAGGCAAATGGAGAAAAGGCCTAATTCAAGCACCTGTCGCAAGCACTGGCCAAAGCTCCAGGGAGACATCACAAGATCAGATTCTCATTTTGATACTTATCTTTCAGAAGGTTTCACGGTCTTGCATTTATCATTTTGCTACCAAGTGTTTAGAAATCTGCTGCAGCTCAATTCAACCACCCACAAAGCTTGCCTGAGAGCTGCAATCACTCATGTGACAATATAATTATACAAGAGACAAAACACTAACCTTGGATTAACATGCTCTAGGACTTAAGGACAGCCTGAGGGCAAGCGAAGGAGATGAGTTTTGTTGTTTGGCTTTGGTTTTGGTTAGGGGATCTCCCCTCTTGCAAGTCACCTATCATTATCACTACCGTGGTCATTTGGTAAACTTACTGGTTTCCATACATTTGGGTTCAGAGTCCCCAAACCTGCAGTCACAGAGCATGTACTTTCTGTTACACATTGGAGAGGGTCATGCTGAGAACCTGTCTCCAGAACCTCAGGCTGGGGTACAACAAGCCCAGTCTCATTCAGTTGCTCACAAGACCGGCCTCTGAAGAACCAGAGCAGTGAGTCCAAATTCACAAAAGCCCCAGAGTCGGTGTCCTAAAAGCTTGTCTTCCAGGCTTCGGGACATGTACAGCCATCTGCACATGAGATTGTCTTATAAATGTTTCCTTTACTTCCAAATATAAACCCTCCTTAGAGTGAGAACAGACACTGAATTTTTCCTGTAGCCACAGTAGACAGTTCCTATATTGCGGTGTGTTAGGATCTGTGGAATTTACACCTGGTTTTGTTTCTGTTCTTTGATGCCCAGTGTGATGCTTTGTATCCAACTGGTTGAGTAGGCGTGAACAAGTATAGTAGGTTTCTGCTATTCACCATCACCATGTTCTAGAAAACCATTGAAAATACTGTGTGAGCCAGTAGTGAGCCATTGGAAGCCTGACATTTGGGCCAACATTCAGTATATAACCTTGCTTTATGAATGGAAGTACCCTATTTAATATGCGTTCTTGATTAATTAGCACTGAACTCAAGGACAGCAGCACTGCTCATCTTCTGCCTGAAAGATGTTTACCTATCAGATGGACTTTCTTTACGATGTACAGTACAGCATTTTTGCCCTTCCTGATACCAGACATCAGCTCGGCAATTTTCATCAGCTGCAGGGCCATTTTCATTTTCTGTTTTTCTTGTTGTAGATGTCAGTGATGGAATCCAGGATCTTGTGGATGCTGGGCAAGGTTTCTGCTATTGAGCTTCATCCCATCCCCTCAGGGGCTGCCCTAAACCATGAAGAAAGGTATCAAAAGGTACCACTAAAAAGATATTGACACTTGTTCACAATAGAGAAGATGAACAAGAAGGTAGACCAGTAGCCCATTTACTCTCAACTGGAGAGGTGCATATTAAATAACTCAAGGCTCCATTCAGCATGTATCCGTGAGTAACTGGAACTGTGGCCTCGTCTGTTTGGAGGTTAGAAATAGCTCCCAATGAGGAGGCAAATCCAACAGTTGTGGAATATATAGTTAATAAGGATCAGCTGCGTGTGAAACTTTGACCACACAAAGCCGAGGGAGAAATAACGAGTGCAATCCCGAGTCACTTGGAATTAAGTCTGTCACAAGCACCCCTTCTTCTGACTAATGGGAACCCTACTACCTCCTTTTCAAATGTCGATTTGTGGCTGAAGCAATCATCCAGCAGGTAAAAATGCCCCATCATGTGGGACATGACTCAGAGTCTTGGGACCCACATGGTGGAAAGCTAGAACTGACAGCTACACATTGTATTCTGACCTACAAACATGGGCCATTACATGTATATATTCATGTGTGTGCAATGAGAGTTTAAATTTTTACATGTATATATTCATGTGTGTGCAATGAGAGTTTAAATTTTTAAAAAAGTTAAAATATTGACTCCATGCCAATTGGTGGTGGTGCACACCTTTAATCCCAGCACTCCAGCACTTGGGAGGCAGAGGCAGGTGAATCTCCGGGAGTTCGAGGCCAGCCTGGTCTATAGAGTGAGTTCTAGGACAGCCAGAGTGACACACAGAAAAACACTGTCTTGAATAACAAAAACAACAACAACAAAAACTGTGACTTCATGTGTGTGCTGTGAGAAAAAGTGAGAGAAATCTCCTCTCCATTGTCACTGTGGCCCCTTTGGTCACCTGCAATTGGTGCTGAGCTGTTATCCTGAAATCCCAACCACAGAGGAGTCTTTGTTAGCAGTCAGCAAAGCTGACCATAGTCACACACACAGACAAGCTCACTGATGCCTTCAAGGTCAACATGGCTAATGGTATCCAGCATAGCTTCCATACTCTGAATACATCCCCTCAGTTGGACAGCTACTGTTATGCAGCTGGTGCTGGAACGCCTGTTGCTCTCTGGACTGTTGTGTGGGTGCTTCTGGCCTTGCTTTGGATCTAGTTGGCCCTACCCCTTTGTTTCAAACCCTCATAGCATAGACTCTACCTATCCAACTAACTGTGTCTCGAAGGCCTAAGGAGAGAGTGATAGGTGAAGGATCAGAGGGAGAGGGGAGTTTTTATATTCTCTAAAGAAAGCACAAGGATGCAGGAGTAAGGATGCAGGACATTGGGAGATTTAGTGCTAGTGGGTGCATAGAGAAAGGAACTTATTCTGATCACTCTTTTTCCCATCTCATTCCGATGAATGCAATGTTAGAAGTTGCTTAGTTTCATTGGGCATACATCTGATTTATCTCCTTACTGGCAGCATGAGTCATCATACTTCTTTTGAAAAATGGATAAATGTCTACAGGGGAGATTTGAATCTTCAGGACAGAGGTTATAGTTCTGATTTCTTTGGCACTAGCCACATTAGGACAGCAACCAGAAATGGGACATCAGAGATTCCATTAGCAAAACCCAAAACACTCTCTGGAAACCACGAGTGGTTCTAGGAGGTATTTGACAAGAGTGGCACACCCATAGCGTTTTTGAGAATTAGGCACAAAATAGGGGAAACTATCTATTCAGATTAATAATATGTAAGTTCCTAAATGGTGTTTCTTGGCTTATATCTTCTGTAGTTTAATTTATCATATGCAGTTACTTTAATATGATATTTATAAAAAAACTGTTAAATGTGTTGGAAGTCAAAGAATAATTTTAAGTCTGCAAGGAGATTACTAATTATTCTGATTACTGACTCACTCATGTGACCTATTTTTATATTTTTGAACATATCACTTGGAACCTCAGCTTCTTCATGTCAGGGATAGAAATAAAAGCAGTGACTTCAAAAATAGCTATGATTATAAGTCAGTTATTAACAACAAAATTGCACAAGGAATTATAAACTTGTATTGTTTATGAAGAACTATCACCAATATTATTCTTGCTCCTTTTTTGCTTGAATCCAAGTCATTGATGAAGGCCCAACTTTCTAGCCAGCCTTCATTTGTAGCTTTCTTCTCTCCACTCCAGCTACATGTGTTACGTTCTGCTCAGTCTAAGACTTCAGTTTTTGGCTTTTCCTCCCTTACTATATTGGATGTGTACATCAAGTCTTAAAATATGAAAGAAATAAACTATGTCGCCTGTAATACTGTACTTTATATTTAACAGGTTCTTGATATATACTAAATGGGTGGGTGGATGGATGAATGGTTGGATGGTTGCATGAATGAATGGATGGATAGATTGATGGATGGTTATTATTTAGGATGCTAGATGATTCTGTATGGATAATGTAGATATAACCTAGATGTCAGGCAGTTGATACCTCTGGTCCATCGATTGTCCAATAAGATAAGACATAGGACTTCCATCCTGTCTCCAGGAGAGAATCTTCCAAACTCTGAAACTCCTGAGTTCCCTAAGTAATGCTCATATCCTAAGCCACCTCTGTGCACCCTGCTTCTATATCAGCTAGGCCAGTCTATCAGCCCCCTCAGCTCCCAGGGTCTTTCTTCACTACTACGACCCATGCCAAATGCTGCCAAATCATTGACAACATCCTAACACATCTCTGGAGAGATGTTGACTGCAGCCTTTGTAAATGGAAAGGGTAGCTTCAGAGCAGCACAGAAAAGGAAACGATTCTCAGCTCAATATTAACCGTCACTATTCTTTAATAGTCTCTCAAGATTTAGAGAAAATTGTTACAGGCGTTTATTTTCTTTTGCAGAGGTAGCAGGCTACAATGGGTATTCAGGTCAAAGAACAACTTGAAGTATTTTGTTCCCTTGTTTCGTCACAATGTCAAACTCACTGTAGGGTTGTGTGTCAAGTTTCCTTACCTGTGGAATCACCTCAACAGCATTTCCCTAAATCAATCAATCTCTCTGTCTCCCTCTCTCTGTGTTCATATGCATGTAGTTCTGTGTATGTTGGTGTCTGTGTACATGTATGCATGTACATGTGTAGCATGATTGGTAAAAACCCAGAGTCAGAAATCAGGGTTCAACCTGAAGGTCAGGAAAACAAAACAGCCACTCACCATCCCTTACCTCTACCTTGGTCCAAATTGGTGATCCTGCCTCCAGGATTCTCAGAATGAGACTGTGTCTGAGAACTGTCTCCTCCTGTCTTAGATTCCTCTCTAGCATGGAGAATAAAGGTGTGCACCTTTACTGCCCAGTTTTTATGGCAAACCAGTGTGACTACCGGGATTAAAGGTGTGTGCTACCACTGCCTGGTTTGTAAGACTGACTACTGGAGCTGTCTTACTCTTTGATCTTCAAGGAAGCTTTAGATATTAAAATACAAAGGAAATATCCCTAAACATGTGTGCCTGTGGAGGTCAGAGGAAATCCTTGGATGCCATTTTTCATGTGCCACCTACCTCCTCTGTTTGTTTTAAGACAGTTTCTCTCCCCAGCCTAGGACTTGCCAAGTAGAGAAGAACTTGCTAGAAAATCTCAGAGACCTTCCTGTCTCTGCTTATGTGTCCGGGATTACAAGCACCTGCCACCACGACTGTCCTTTTCACATTGGGATGGACCTCAGCTCTGCATGCTTGCAAGCAGCAGTCACTCTATCTTCTAAATCCTTACCAGGATTCAGTCCCTTACCAGGTCTTCCATTGGATCTCTTCTCCTCGATGACTCCTTGCCAAGTTGCTAAGCCATCTCCAACAACCAGGAAGGAAGGGATCAATGATCAATGACCAATTTCCACAATCCAAAAAAAAATGTTTTTAATCAAGTTCTCTGTCTTTATCTGTCTCTCTCTGTCTTTCGGTCTCTCTTGCCCATTCACTCTTTTAAGATAGCAGAGTTACCATTTACAGGAAAAGGAACTATCAAGATACCTGGCTCCCTGAAATTGTATTTCCACTTCTACCAGGCAAAATGGTAAATATTTTCTCAATTTGTTATTTTAAGATTCTTTCACTTGAAATTGCTAGAACAATGTTAGTCATATTCCCCTTAGACATCTTCTCTTTGATAATCCAACACTGTCCATCTCCGAAACCTTTGTAAGGGTTTGCTTCGCATCTTGGGATGCTGAGCTGTCATGCACACTAATGATGACTTTAGGTTTCTTCTGGTCCTTTACATACCCAGTGCATTATTCAGGCACCACAGACACTCGAGTACAATTTTTTCACATCATAAACATTGAAGATAAGAAAAACTTGTCTTATCATCAAACTTGGAGCTCAGCAGCCAGCCTCCATCTGTTACAAGAACATCATTTAGCTCTCGACCATGGGGACAGAAACACGATGCTGTGTATTCTGGAAGCAACCGTCGTAAACAGCTTATCATCTTTTCTTTTTTTTTCTCTCTTTTTCTCATTGAATCCCCACACTGTCTTTCACATGAGGTTTGTCTTGTTTATTCCCACTATCAGCCTTGATCCAATGACTACCATTTACAGCATGTTATCCAATGCCCCCTTCAAGAGATTGACACTGACTTCACACACAAATTAGCTATTTTTATTGGCAGGAAGCATGTACTATGTTTATTATAGATCCATCTTCATGCTTTTCATAGTGCTAACTACCACTGAAGGGACTGACAAATGCTGTTGAATTTTATAACAAATTTGCTGTGGGATGTCCTTCTGTATATGTGTTGCTTTTATTGGTTAGTGAATAAAGCTGCTCTGGCCTATGGCTTAACAAAATACAGCCAGGCTGAATGGGATATATATATAGAGAGAGTAGGTGCAATCAGACACCATGTACCTGCCCAAGAATGGAATTTAGTTCACTGTTATATGCCAATCAAAGAATTTGTTTAACCAGGCCACTAGCTGAGAAATACTCAGTTGGCTGGTAAATATTTATGTGTTAAGGTCTATCAGAGAGGACATCGTAATGAGGAAAATTAAGAGTATCCTATTATTCATAGAAAATTATTCGTTTCTTTTTTCTTTACTGAAAAGACTTATAATTTGTCATAAATTTTAAGACACAGACCATGGAATATCAACACTTTTTTTTTACTAGTACACACAAGAACTTGTATTCCAGCGATGCTAGGACTAAGAACATGCATCCATAGCTAGTTCTTACCACTAATTGTACCTACAGCTCACATAAGAATTTTTAATGGACAAGCGTGACCCATCAAAAGTCAGACCAAGGGCTGACAAGATGGCTCAGTAAGAAAGGCTTTTTGTCACCAAGACAAACTGCTTTGATCCTTGAGGAATGGAAGGATGTCAACACTTTTAAACCCAGGTAACTGTATGTAAACAAAGAAGGGCACAGTAACTTCCATGAAAACACCTACCAATTACTAATTTCGAGGCTGAACGCAGTTGGTCTTCATGAAGCCATTTTTAATTTAGCCCAGATGTTTTGACAGGAATGTTTTACAATGCAGGCAGCTTGAGAAAGGGAAAAAACTATGTATTCTTAGGGCAGATAGTAGAGTGTTGAGGCTCTTGTGAAGTCCCACTCTACAGAAGCATGTTCCATGGGCTCTTCACTGCTCTGCTGATGTTTCTTTGAGGAGCAGTTATGAGAAGTTCTAGACATTAGTCTTTGAAATCACTTTTTTAGAGACAATAGAGTGGTTTCTCATGATGCATTGTTTGAAAGCTACAAAGGTCAAACAAACCATTAGCTCCTGCCACTGATCATCAATACCAATAGTCATGAGAATGGGACCAACGATCCCATCCAGACCTAACATTTTTAGAGACGTTTCCAGGGGTGGCCTTAAACCCATGAAGCAAGAGGGAACCCAAGAAGCATTTTTCTATGGCATTAAAACACACATGGAATCTGTGCTGGTGAGTTGTCAACTTGACACAAACTAGAGTTATCAGGGAAAAGAGAATCTCAGTTAAAGAACTGCCTTCATTGGATGGGTCTGTGGGGCATTTTCTTGATAAATGATTGGTGTCAGAGAGCTTAGCATACTGTAGGTAGTGCAAGTGGTCTTGGGTTGTATAAGAAAGTGAGCTGAGCAAGCCAGGAAGCAGCACTCCTCCATGGCCTCTGCTTCAGATCTTTTCTCCTTTGCTCTCAGAGATGGCCTGCAATCTGGAAGTGTAAACCAATTAACCCTCTTGTCTCTCAAGTTGCTTTGGGCAAGTGTTTTTTATCACAGTAACAGAAAGGCAAACTAGGACAGAATCTTTACATAAAAGTAAAGAAAATTAGCCTGGCGGTGGTGGCACATGCCTTTAATCCCAGCACTCCAGCACTTAAGAGGCAGAGGCAGGTGGATCTCTGTGAATTCGAGGCCAGCCTGGTTTACAGAGTGAATTCCAGGACAGCCAGGGATACACAGAGAAGCCCTGTATAGAAAAACAAAATACCAACTAACCAACCAACCAATAAACAGAACAGAACAAAAAGACAAGAAAACAAGACAAAAATTAAGTTAACTACAGTTGTATGAAGTTTTGGTAGGGCTATACTTTCCAGGACTCTTGCTTTATGAAATGTTGGATGATAATTAAGCAGTTGACAATCAATGGGTCAAGCCATCCTCTCAGTTTAACCAAAGACCCTTTGGTTACTTCCCATCAGTTAAGAACTGGATGGTGCCAAGACTTTCTGGGGACCCAGAGAAACAAGTTTGAAATTTTCCCCCATACAGCATTCTCCCTCTCCATCTTTTCCCATAGAAAGCACGTTATCCTCAGTTAGGAATACCTAAGTTGGTAACATCCTAGTCAGGCAGAGCTAATCCAACCATGCTGAGGAGAGACTGCTGCAGGAGCATCTTGTTTAATAGCATCTACCCTCTTTTCCTTTATTTTAAAGCACATTACTGAAAGTATTATGCATTTTTATCTCTTCCTTTATGTTCCTATCCAAAAGGTTTGGTTGAAACACTTAGCTGATTGTAGCTACCCCGCGGTGTCTGCAAATCACGCTGGATTGCAGACTCCTAACCTGATGCTTTGAATGGGGTTGTAGTCCCAGCGTAGATTGTCTAAACCCTGTTTTCCAGCAATGTTCAGGGCGAGGCAATGCTAACAATATATCTTCTCCTCTTGTAAATTACCAGTGGATCATTCTCTAGCATAGACTATTGAGTTTCACAGAAGTCCAAAGAGGAGGGGAGAGACCTGGCCAGGAACCTCCAGGAAGCTGGAACAGCGCCACCTGCAGGATCCCAGAGTCTGGGAGTCCGGATGTGCACAGATTCCTGGGAGACAGAAAAAGCCAAAGCAGCTTAAACGGTCAAAGAACGAAATGTAAAGTGAGCTGCAAGGGTCAGATCTGGATGGAAGCCCAAGTCTGAGTCTCCGCATCCGTCTGGGGATAAACTTGGCTCCTCATCAGGGCTGACAATTAGGCCGTACAGTTAATATTTTTACAGCTGTTTTATTAATAACACATACAGTGCATCCAGCCAGGATTTGTTGGAGACACCTCAGGAAAACGAATGATGTAAATAACAGATGGATGTAGAATATTCCTACAAACAGGCATAAAGATATTCCCTTCTTGTTTAAAAAGAATTTAAATAGACAGATTGTAGATAAACAGGCAGACAGAAAGGGGGAGAGAGAGGATTTATGATATTTGAGGTAGTGGTTGCATGCGTTCACATGGCAAAAAAGCGTGGACATAAACAACCCTACACTGTGTGGAGATGCTACTGGGAGCTCTGGCTTCTAGAAAACAAACTTCCACAGTGCAAGGGAGATGTGTGCACAGTCAGGGGAGCCATTGGGAGCAGGTGTGGGGAGGCTATTTCTCAGCTTCTCCTCTGGAGCGTGGTGGGGTCCAGAGGGGTTTTTAAGAGCCTGGCCAGACCTGTAAGCCCAGCCTTGACCCACCGCAGAGCCCAGGAGCTGACTCGCTTCTCCCTTCTTTCTGCCTCTGTCAATCACGTGTTGGGAGACCCTCACACTCTTGAATTTCACATGAGAACTAGAAGCAATGATATTTCAATCTGAAAAGCGAAATTAAACATTCAATATCTTCATGTCTTTTGTTTTCACTCCTACTATCTTTTTTTTTTTTTTTTGTACTGCTTTTTCATGAGCCTGCTGCACTGTGTGCTCCTTCCCATACTTCGCAACCAGATGGCTCAGGAATGAAGAACAAAGGCCACTAAAAAATGGGCGGGGAGAAGAGGGAGGGGAGCACCGGGCTGAAAGTCAAGGCGAAATCTGAGATGGTAGCACAACTCCGATGTTTAATCACCAGTAATTCCTGGGTGAATTATGAAATAGGACAGATGTCACTCTTCCCAGAGACCCTCTGGACGAGGGAGGCACACTCATGTTGTGTCGCTGTGACTGCGCCTCTAGCTCAGACATACACAGGCCCAGTTCTGTTGGCAGTGGTGGGGATTGAAGACAGTACCCTGCTTTCTTCTGTGAATCTTCTTGCTTCCCTGCACATGTCAAAAGCAGCGGAGTGGTGGTGTGCAAGGGACGGAGGGGGGGCAATGTCTGTAGTTATGGGAAGGAGAGTTGCTGAATGTCATTCCCCTGCCAGGGTACCGGGGTGCAATTGTTCACACAGCTCAGGGTTGGGATGCATTTCACAGCTGAGTGACCTTGGGCAGGTCACTGACCTTGCTTCACTCTTATCTTCCTTTTCAGAATATCTTCCCACAAAGGGACGCCATGGCTGCTAACAGGATAATTTCTTGGAAAGGGAGCCTGCTATGTGAAAAGACGGTGGTCATTTTGGACATGACAAGGAGCTTTGCTCTGACAGTTGTCTGCTTAATTTCCTGTCATACTTTGACCCTGACCTAACCTGCCTTTCCAGATGGGACCTCGGAACCTTTGCCTTAAAAGATTCCTTTTAAAGTGCTTTCAGGACTCACCATGACTCTTCTGTCTGACCCCTCCACTGTGCTTCCTGTATACATACCTTTGAAACTCTGTTGTATTCCAGGATGATCTGAAGCTACTTGATCAGTTGGTGGCTTCCTATGTGAACCATAAATAGTCTTCTTCTCTTCTTCATTCTCTTCCTCCTCTTCCTCATCTTCCTTCTCCTCCTCTTCTAAACAGAAATTTTTGCATGCACAAAGCTGTAGTATAAGACTGATCATTTGTTTCCTGGCCGCCCAGACCCAAATAATCACACAGAAACTATATTAATTATAACACTGTTTGGCCAATGACTCTAGGGTATTCTTAGCTAGCTCCTACATCTTAAGTTAACACATTTCTATCAATCTGTATATCTCCATGAGGCTGTGGCCTGCTGGTAATGTTCCTCCTTAACTTCTCCTACACTCTCTCTATATCTCTTCCAGCCTGGCTATATTCTGCCCTGTCATAGCCCGAAGCAGTTTGTTTATTAACCAATGATAATAAGACATATTCACAGCATACAGAGGGGAATCTCACATCACAAAGCTATCAGGCAAACAGAATGGCTATCTAAAGACAAAATTTCATGCACATCTACTAAACTAAATCACTTAAGGAAGGAAAATATTTGGATTATATGTTGGCCTCCCATCTATGCACATGTGTGATATTGACTAGTAACTAAAGAAGATTCTGGGGAAAGGTTTATGAGCGCCTTTGCTGACTTCTTCCTCATTCCTTTGTACTCTCTGAAAGGAACTACATTTCTTTCTTGCTGCATGGTGCACAGCTATTTTCATCTTTTCACTAAAAGGGTTGAAATTATTCAGAAATTGTCAAGGCCTAAGCTTAATTTCATATGAAGCCATGACTAAAAATTTGTATTTTCTTGGACACTCCTAAAGACTCTGAGAGACCAAAACTGGAATTCATATGCAGATGTGTAAAATAACAGGCTGTTGTATGTGTGTGTGTGTACACGCATGCATGTGTGTGTATGTGTGTGCTCACGGAACACACGTATAGGGGTTAGAAAACAACAACCTTGGATATTGGTCTATATATGTACTTCCCTTTGTTCAAGACAGGGTCTCTGAATTCACTGCTGTCTAGACCAGGTTAGCTGGCCCTGAACTTCTAGAGACTCTCCTATCTCTAGAGCACTGGGATTCCAGGTGCCTGCTTCTGAGTCTGATTCAAGGAATTCAGAGGGATGTTCCTATGCTAATGTGTTGGAGTACAAAAGAGTCCAAAAAAAGCCCAGAATGGAGTACAACAAAGATTTATTTATTAGGAGATAAACTCACAGGAATAGTAGCAATTCACAGTCCTATGCATATGCTGGGAACTGGAACCAAATTCAGCAGCCAAAAGGCCTGAACGCACTTTTGTCGCATTTATAGTACATGAGACCACACCTAAAGTGGGCTGGTATCTTAAAGGCTATGGACTAAAGGAGTTCCCACAGCACCTTCCCCTTTTGTATAATTAAGAGAGTTCTAAGCCTAATACAGAACTATATACAAAAGAACAAATATCAAGTATTATCCAGGGAAAAGAAGAGGCAAAACATACATAAAGATTAGAATTACAACCAGCATGAACAACATCAAACAAGAAACAAATGCCAAATGTTTCAATAGTTATTCTATCCTAAGGAGTCTAAGTTTTATATCAAAAATGGCTTGGCTAAGTCATGAGAGGAAAGTAACTATGATTACCCAGTCTTCAACCCCATCAAAGACATAAGAAGGGAAACAATATTACTTGAGTTAACAGAAAGTACAATCAAGAAACTTCCAAAAAAATGCAAGAAATGTCAGAGACAACTGGCTACCTGGGCATTCACTAAAAGTCTCATTTGCAACATTGAGGCAAACAACTTTGGCTAAGGCTGAGAGTAAGTGACAGACCATTTTCAGAGGCAGGAAAATTTGAAAAACTTTCTTACCCTGTCTTGGCAAGGCATGGCAGTCATTTTGCTTGTATCCTGCTTGTCCAGTCTGGATACCATGCATTTTGTCAGTGATCGAGGCAGGGGCAGTTCTTCCTTTGTTTAAAGGCCAGTTTTTCTAAGAAGAAAACAAACTTTAAGTGGAGTATCTTTGGTGCCCACCATTCTCTTGGAAATAGATAGGCATTGCCAGGAGCAGTTGTGTTTCATGTCAACAGAACCCTAAGTTATTTAAATGTCATATTCTACAGTTCTTTAAAGTGTTTGAAGATTTCTTATCTATGCAGAATACAATCTCTATGCTTCTAAAGACCCTGATTAGTCTAACTATAAGTATAACAAACATGGATGACCTGTAATTCTTAATACCTACATAGCTTAAAGATTAAGGCTTCATATTTAAAAATTAAACAATATTTGCAGCAAATGAGGAAATTGATCGCAAAATGTAAACAATATATAAGCATCTTGATCAATGGCAGAAATGTCTGGTGAAATATGATAAATGTATCCTAAAATTGCATCAATCTACAAAATATTAAGATATTTAAGCAGAGGTAGAAACATGGATGCACACAATATGAAAAAATAATTTTGCATAGGTGCACAAATAATGTAAACAGAATAGGGAACATATTCAATATAACAAATATAATTTGAATTTGTATCAATATATAAGAATCTATACCAATGTAAATTGTCTATAAATAATAGCTCAAAGTAATAATCTAATCTAATTATTATCCCATCTAATCCCCCCTTTTTAATCAAAAGAGATCCCTGATATTACTACATTAAACCCCCAAACCTATACCACTTATAACCAACCCCTAATAGATGTCCCTAACCCTGAGGACAAATACTGTTGGGAGAGAGGACAATGTTTTCTCGAATTACTTCCAGCTGTCATGGGGCAATGTTATTTCTATGGGATCCTGTAAAAACTAAAATGATGGCTAAGTTTCAAGATGACTGTCTGGTATAATTGCAGATAGTGCCTGAGTAGTCGGTAGGGTTTTTCTGAAGTTCTTATTTGAAATTCTTGCCAGAACGGTGTAAGAAGGTGCATCATATCAGCTGGCCAAGCTGGAATCATCTTGAGCAGTTTGTAACCCAAACTGATCTTAAAGTGGTGCTATCAGCATCATGGCATCATATCAGCCAGGTGGAATAGTTGTTGTGGGGCCCTATCTTCTTCCTGGAAGCTTCAAGGATTACTGCAGGGAATATTATTGTTCATTGTGGAAAACTTTAACATTGTTCATATAGACATGTATTTAATGAAAGGTACCATAGAAACAAAAATAAGTATGGGGAGAAGTAAAAGTTTTTGGAAGCAGAGCTTTGATTATAGTAGTCCCTAGATTTTATTTTCCTTCTATCCCATACCAGGTGGCTCCTAATAGGAGACAGAAACTCTGACTTTTTCTTTTAAAAACATGCTTGGATTTAGATAAGGACAGTCACTGTGAAACTCCAAAGCCAGCTTTGATTTTTTAAGTGAGTCATAACTATCATTATACTGAGAAGTAGGGAGATATGTATGCGTAGGTAGTAAAATTTTACCCTGCAGAGGATATTGGTACAAGTCAGATTTATTTTTGCATGGTGATTCTTTCTGGATCGCTTTTTTTTCTTCTTTAGGCATCTAGATGTCTAGGGTCTCTCAACTTTCTGAAGATGGGTGTTTTCCCACAAAGACAAGAACAGAACAGTGCCCCAACCCTTATGAGGTTTCCTTACAACCTGTGAGATTGTCATTTCTTTGGATTAACTGTCATTTCTCTTTACCAAGAGGTTTCTCCTTTTCCAACTGAATTTTTTTAAAGATTTATTTATTTATTATGTATACAATATTCTATACTCCGTGTAAGCCTGCAGGCCAGAAGAGGGCACCAGATCTCATTACAGATGATTGTGAGCCACCATGTGGTTGCTGGGAATTGAACTCAGAACCTCTGGAAGAGCAGGCAATGCTCTTAACCTCTGAGCCATCTCTCCAGCCCTCCAACTGAATCTTGATTAATTTTTATGGTATCCATAGCTTTTTTCTCATGTGAAAACAAGAGTGAAACCCCTTTCCCAACGTAGTACATTTCCTGGTTTCCATTCTGATTTTTTTTTTTTTGGTATAACAAAGGTTTATTTATCTGGGGATAAACTCACAGAGAGAATAATTGGTAAAGTGTTTTTACCCACTGAGCTATCTTTCAACCTTTAAGAGAATTTTGATGAACACAATGCCCCTACCCCAGTACAGAGGCATGGGTATGCCTTACAACCAGCCTTTGCATGGAATCTAAGCAAAAGACCTGTGCCCATCTGTACTACAGGCCCAGTTGTTAACTGATGCTCAGAATCTTGCATGTTTGGCAGCAAATCATAGGAAAAATGAAAGACTTGGGAGTCAGCCTATAAGTTTCAAATCTTGGCTCTGCTGCCAACTATATGCTCTAAACCTCTCCAAGATTGTTTAATTTCCTCAGCCCTTGTAAAACAGCATCACGATTACCTAACACATAGGGCTGATGTGAGTGTTCCGGGAGATGATGCATGGAAAGCAATTAACACATGCTTGAAAGCACAGTAAGCACTGCAAACCCGCTTCCATTCCAATCATCATTTTGGACTCAGTGAACATATCTGTCTATCTCCTGGAATCTCAGAATATTGAAACTGGGTAGAAACTTCCAGAAGAGGTTCTCAAAGCTTTGGATCAAAACTCTCAGGGCAAACTGGATATCCACCTATCTATCTATCTATCTATCTATCTATCTATCTATCTATCTATCTAGTCTTAAAATTGTAAGATATTTAAACCTTTTTAATTACTTTTTATTTTCTGCACATCCATTAACTGAAGTGTTTCTAGGTCCACTCATCAATTGATGACTAGATAATGAAAATGTGGCAACTTTACATATCAGAATATTATTCAGTTGTTAAAACGTTATGAATTTTTCAGGCAAATGGATGGAGCTAGAAGCAATCATTCTGAGTGAGGTCACCCTCACTCATTAAGGGTGAATTAACCTTAACTTTGAATATTTTCCTTATATGTGTATGTTAGCTTTTAAGCTTTCGATAAGTGTATTTCATTCATCTGTAGGAGTTAGACAGCCAGTAAAAGACCAAGGAAGAGGAGTGGACCTTACAACAGAGGAGAAATAGGATCTAGTGTTATAAAGGGATACAGGAGAAATGAGAATAGGAAGATTAACTGGGAGAAGGGTAGGAGGGCAAAGAAGGGGAGGACTCATGGATACGGATAACACTAAATGTTTTGTGAAAAGCTGTATAGAAACCTACCGCTGTAGAAGTTCCCTAGAGTACACACACACAAAAAGTAAATGGAGTTCCCTTATAATGTGGAGAGACAATGTCTCAATGAGACACCATTAACTACTAAATAAAACAGTACCAAGAATGAGTTGCATCTTTTTTAGTTGTTGGCCAAAGAGTGCCCCATAGCCACCGCTCCATTATAGGTAGTTGATGATGCTATTCATTACCCTCTATAACCCGATGGGAAGACTTCGTTGACTCCATATGTCATTGAACATGGAGAAACAGAGCTATAATATTCTACTGGAGGGAAAAACGAATCATCAATATCAACCATCTATGGATACTGTAAGCTACAACAGAAATCTGCCTGCAAGATCGATCCATTGGTGCAGTGGTGGCCCAAAAGTGTGTAGGAGCTATCAGCCACCTTTTGCTGAGATTTAAAGCCTACTCTGTGAGTTGGGATCCAAACCTGAAACTGTTAGTGAGTCCAGGACCCTGCGATTAGATAGGTCATGGGTCAGGAGAAAAGCTACAACAATTATACTGCTTAAAGATCATAGCAATAAAAAGACTCCTAACAACATATAGTTGTACCTGTAGATCAAATCTTCACTGAACCCTCATTAGAAAAGTGTCTTCTTACCATAGGTAGGTAGTAATTAATACAGACCTACCACTGGACGAGGGACTTTGGAGTACTCGGTCCTAAATGGGACATCTGTATAACATCCTTCCCCTCAAGGCTCAGGGAGAAGGAAGCAGAAAGGCTACGAGAAAGCAGAAGCTGCGGACAACTCGCAGGAAACAGGGCTTTCCAGACGTAGCAGAGCTGATGCCCTTATGAACTCACAGAGACTGTGAGAGCATCTACAGGATCAGCATGAGGTCAAACCAGATAAAATCCCAGCACAGGAAAAGAGAAGTGGGCATAAAACCTGCCCCTCACCAGAAACTGTTTGGGATTGACAGCTGGTGTGAGAGGGAGAATCAGCTTTCTTCAGTGCAGTGACTTGTGGCTACGTCAACTGTTCTCGGAACAAACCCTGTGCTCAGGAGTGGTTGACCAGCACAAAATGGACTCCATATTTTGATTTTTGTTTTGTGCTTTTTGTGTTTGTTTGGTATGGTCTAGTTTGGTTTTAAGAGAAGGAATAGGCAGTTGGGTGGATGGAGAGGAAAAAAAGGATGTGGGAAGAGTTAGGGGATATGATTCCAATATATTACACTTCACTTATTTTTAAATAAAGTATTTTAAATTAATAGCTAATTTTTATTTTACATGCATACATAGTTTGTATGATCCAAGACCTGTGCATCTTACTATCCTTGGTGTTTGTTGAAGCCAGAAGAGGGTGTCAGATCCTCTGAGACTGGAGTTACTGATGGCTGTGAGGAGCCACGTGGGTGCTGGGGGTCAAACAGGGATCCTCTGGAAGCACAGTCAGTGCTCTTAACCACTCTAGCCCCAATAGTAGAGCTTCGTTTTATAGATAAATAAACAAGATGTAATAGTTTTAATACAGTATTCTCTATAGGAACAGAGGCAGAATTTGACCCTGAACCCAGGTCCCCTGACTGCTGGTTCTGGGAGGCCTCCAGGGAGCAAGCAAAGGTGGCCAGGTTTCACATCTTTCCTTCTGTGACCACTGTGCCATGATGATCAGATGCCAGGGCTTCTCTATGGTTTGTTTACCCATCAGGGCATCAAGACAGGCCTGCACAGGTCACCCTGACACATTTAACAAATCCCTGAATCTTCACAGGGATCTGTTTTCCACACTGCATTGGCAGCTCAGTTGGAAAGTTTCTTGAGCATTTGTCAAAAATTGTTTATAGATTTGAAAACTGTTTGGGCTATGCTATTGCTTCTGTTGTTTGCCTCTTCATATCATCTCATTTTTCAAAATTTAATAAACACTTTGCAGAGGAGCAAAATAATTGGTCACACACTTGCAGGCTTCCAGATTTGTTTTACATGTGCGTGCAACACAGAGTAACTGGAAACATGTTTAGGCCCAGCACATCCAATCATGCCTGATGCTGTGGTCAAGATCAAGGCAGAAGCAGCAGGCATCCACAGCCCTAAACCACATCATACACACCGCTTCTGACCACAGGGCTTAAGGGCCAGACTGCAGACTCAGTGACGTAGATGGTACCATCAGGGCGCACGGATGGGAGCTGCTCTGTCAGGCCCCCACGGTACTGGATGAATTGCCCAACTTGTGAGGCAGAAGGACACAGCAGACATTGTAGAACGTCATGAGAGGCAGCAGAAGCCCATCTTTTGCTCAACCACACCTCAGTCCCACCAATGACTGCCAGTCAGTGTTTGTTTGTCTTGGGAATATCTGAAAGATGTGATGGCTGACTCAGCAATTTTACCTCTTGGGCCCCTCCTGGACCACCTTTCTCTGTCCTGTGACACACAAACTGGTTAGCCATACAAAGGTGGATAGGGGGCTTGTGACTTGTTCTAAGCATTTGGAAGGGGATGTTAGTATTCCTTGGCATGTGGTAGCTGCTTGAGAAACATGGTTACTCATATGAAAATACCAGCATTACCTGTGTCCCAGGGAGCCAAATGGCTCTGAACTTGGCTTTTCCGATGGGAGATTGAAGGTCTTGATGGTAATTTCACAGTTTGTGGGATGACACGGGGCATTGAAGGAACTGCATGCTTGGCCTCTTGGGGACAATAAATTTAGGGCATTAAACTCTAAGCTTCAAATTGGTCAGAGATCAAGAGAACTTTCTTTTTCTTTTAGCCAGGTCTTACTGTATAGCCCAGGATGGCCTGGAATTCACTTTATAGCCCAGACTGGTCTAGAACTAACTTTATAGCCCTAGTTGGCCTGGAACTCACATAGATCTGAAGCGAGAACCCACCAAGTCTGGTTACTAATTTATTGAGGCATGCAATGGAAAAACAGACTCACAGATACAGACCAAGGTAGACGACACCGCTGCTGATCCAGCAGCCATTGTCCTTCCTGTTGTTCGCCCAAGGGTGATGAGGACCAACTGCAAGGCTTGCTCCTTCTCCAATCATCCGAGATAGATAGATAGATAGATAGATAGATAGATAGATAGAGTGCACCCTTCTCCTCAGTTGTATTCAATTCGTATCCAGAGAAAAACACACCCATAGGGCTAGTAATCCCAAATGTTGTTGGCCGAAATGGACTGAATTCCCCTAATAGAGATCCACCTATCTCTTCCTCCTCAGTACTGGGATTGAAGGAGTACACCACCATATCTGGCCCTAGAGAACTTGTTTTTGTTTTTTTTTAAATTAATTAATTAATTATTTTTTAATGGTGACTCAGAAATATACTTGTGTGGATTTCAGAATCAAACAGACTCCTCAAGGCCCATATCTGAAGTCAGAGCATTGACCAAGAAGAAGCAGGATCCCTTGACTTTGAGACGAGGCAGCATCAGGGTTAACTGAGTCAGAGGTCACTGAGTACATCAAGGCTGTGAGATCCTTCCCAGTGATAACACCTCAGCCATGTGGGTTTGAGAAGACAAGCTGGCCTTGGCTTGAAGACCTTTGATAACTTTATTTAGGGCAGCTTCAGTCAAGAGAATGCCTATCAAAATGTAGACCCATCCATCCTTACCTATAACTGGGGTCCCGTCCTAGCAAGTTAGCTTACACAAAAAAGAGAAAGAAAAATCATACTATTTTGTTAATTTATAACATTAGAAACCTGGCATATATATATATAGAAATGAAGTCTCACATCATTAGACCAATGTGATAGAATGTGGTAGTGTGTTGAACTGAACTCACAAGTTTAGAGACTCAAGTGGTTACTGTATTAATTAACTTTACTTATTTCTGTGGTAAAACTCTAGAGAGGAGCATCTTCAGGGAGGGAGAGTTTCCTTCTGATGACAGTTTAAGAAGACATGGCCCATCATGGAAGAAAAGGCGCGGTGGCTGGGACTCTCTGATGGGTACTGCTTGTTATACAGGAGAGAGAGAAGAAGCAAGAAGTTGGACTGAGTTGACACCTCCAACCCATGTACACGTATGCACCACTCTGCCCAACAAAGCACCGCCTCTTATACTTTCCATAACCTCCTGGAAGAATACTTCCAACCAGAGACCCAGGGTTCAAACACATGTCTCTGAGGAATATTTCACATGTAAACCGCAGAGGTAGACTACCTGTGTTCTTCTCACATGGTATCCACACGACTCCTGACAACAATGTCCACTTTGACCTGCCTGGTTCTTCAATTCCTCTACAGACAGCTGACCCTACTCCTGTACCACATATGGTGTATGCCTCCTTTGTCCATTTCTCCTCCTTCTCAGGAGAAAGTCAGTCTGACAGCCAGCACTGGTGATGCACCAGGACTAAGGGACAAGAAATTCACAAAGAACAAATGGTAAAAGGGAATGAAACCAAAACAGGCATACGCACCATCAATTGTCCTGGGGCCTGCTAAACTCATTTACAACCTCGTCACATACAATCTCACTTACTTCCTCATTCTTATCTCATTTGGATCTTAGGCAGACTGGTGTTTTGTTTATCTTTGATTGTTTAATGACTTCAAAGATACATAGGATGCGTTTTTGATCAAATCCACCCCTCCCCTCTAATTCTTGTCCTATTCTTCATAACAATTTTCCTCCCAACTTCATGTACTCTTGTATTTTTGGAATTTTAAATCTCCTAGATTCACCTAGTGTTCCCAGGATGTGAGCAAGAGTAGGGCCCTCTACTGAAATGCCGGTACTCAGTGGCCACATCCATGCAGGAAACTAAAGTGACTGCAACCCCAGCAGCAATTGATTGCCAGCAGCCTCTAAGATAGGGGTAGAGTTTCTTGAATTCCTCCTCAAACCCTGCTGGGATTTTGGCTAGCCTTATCTATTGCATGCAATCACAGTGACTGTGGGTTCCTGTGTGCAAGGGCCTTGTCATGTCCTGTAAATACTGCTTTTCTCAGAAGTCTACTGCCTCTGACTTGTACAACCCAGGAGGATCCACTGTACAATTTTCTGCCGGTGCCACTTATCCTGAGTTCTCTAGAAATATTCTTGTTTGGTTTATCATTACAAATCTTTGCTATTACTTATAACTACATTGCTCATACTAAGAATTTATTTCATACACATATTTCATTGCCTTGAATAACCTGGAATGGCTCTATACTTTTTGCAACATAATTTTAGGAGAAAATGCGTTAGAAAAGCCAACCACAATGAAAAGTTTGAAATAGAATCTCTTTTTAGTTGAGTATTTTTCTTTCCTTTCCTTTCCTTTTCTCTTTTCTTTCTTTTCTCTTCCTTCTCCTTCTTTTTCTTTATAATCCCTTAGACATGAATTGAGAAAGAAAACCAATAATTCTACAAAATAGTTAAGCTCTGTGTCTAACTGTCTGGGTTCAGCTCCTATTCTTGCTGTATATTACCCTAAATTTGGGGTAAACTTTAAAGAACTCCCCTGTGTCTGGGTGTCTTAAGCTATTTTTTGTTGCTGCTGAGTATCTTCTATAACAATTTAGGGACAAACCCCCCCAAGCTTGGGCTATCTTATCTGATTTCAAGTGTGTGTCCCTTTGGCTGAACCCCAGCGTGGTAGACAACATCAAAGAGATAGGTCATTCATTGAGAATGGGACACAGGGTTTCAGGTACTAGGCTGTTTGATTGATGATTGACTGATTGGTTGGTTGTCTATAACAATCTCTTCTTGTAGAAGCAAAGTGGAATCTCCCAGGGATGATATACTACATTAAGGACAGGGCACCAATAACCTAATATTCCTGTCATGTCCTCACCTTTGGAAAAGTTCCATCACGTCTTCACATCACCACACTGAGGATGAAGCGCTCAGTACACACATTTGGGACATATCACCAAATCATATACAAACTATGATGTACCAAACACATGGTAGAATTATGAGAATTGAAGAAGCTAATGAAGATACAGGGAGATCAGCTTGGCATGAAGAAAACTACTTGTGTGTGAATTGTATTGTTATCCTGACAACATTACCTTTATCCTAGGTTTGTAGTTAGACACCAATGATTGAAAATTATCAGTTAACACCCTTAAGATACATGGTGAATAAACCAAAGACTTGAGACTTGAGACTGCATCCATTCAACTAAAGTCCATGCCCATCTGGTGTATGGTATGGCTTCCCTTTTAATAATAAAATTACAAGAGTATGTGTACTACATCATAGAGCCCAGAGACTAAAGACCTCCTTATGTTTATGTCTCTTTATATTAGTAACTTATGCTAAAATTATAAGAAATTCAAAAAAATGTTAATGGCATAAATGAATGGGTTAAACTATTTTGGATAAAAAGTGATTGTGTTATTGGGTATATGTAGGAGAAGAAAGAGAAAGTGAACAAAATTATCCTTTATCCAGAGTGAGGTTCACAAATGGTCCATAACAAATTCTTTAAGGAGTCATGTTATCTTTGCTTGCTGGACTCACGGTTGCTTAAGTAATGTTCTTGTCTCTACTATTTCACTTCTTGTTTGGAGAAAGAGGTTTTTTCTTTTTTTTAAAAAAAAATTATTCCTTCTAATTTATAACTTGTTATACAAGAAAGGAGCCTCTAAATGTTATGAATTTTTAATTTTTTTCATTTAGTTGATTCTCTTGCTGAGAAAAGTGACTGCCAAAGAGCTGTGCCTAGCTTCAGCAATAAACACCAGTATCTGTTTCATTAATAATTTATACATAAATAATCAAACAGTATGAACTGGCAGGTCCCACAGGTGAGTCATGCAGAGTTACAAAAATGTTGCTGTGTTTAAACGAGGCAACTTTGAAATCAAATTTACTCCAAATGTGGTCAGAGATACGCTGGAGAGGGGACAAACTTCAGCCCTCACCTACTACACTTCTCTTCTGCTTTTTATTTTTTATGGCAACACAACCCTAGTGAAAATCTTAATAGGCCACTCTTTCCATGCAGAACCAAGTTGAAGGCCTCCTGCAGCATCTGTATCCCAAGGACCTTGAAGGCTGCTCAGTATGCACTGTTTGGTGGGTTCAGCAGCCACTCTAACTGTTCAGTCTGATTTGGTTTTCCTTTATTTCTCACTTCAGACACCACTGTTCTCTTATTGCTAGTTATATTGTAAAGTCCCAAGCTCTGAGACCTGAAACAAAGTAAATTCATGATCTTAAAGTTCTTTGGATTCAAAAGTTCATCTTGGGTCTCCACGTCTTAAAATCAAGATTTTGCAGAGCTACACTGTAGTTGAAGGCGAGAGAGAGAAGGGTGCATTTCTGTCGGTTTTCATTCTCTAGAACCTTCACAGGTTGTTGTGCTCAGGCTCTTTTCCTCTGTCTTCTCAACAAACAACAGTGTGTCATATTCTCTCATCCTGTCACTCCAAATTTCTCTAGTGCGGCCCTTCAACTTCCAAGCCCCACCCCAAGAGTTTCAGCAATCCTCTTGTTTTAAAGACAACTCCTTATCAATCTTAATCCTCTCTTTTACTTGAATTCCCCTTTGCCAAGATTCCTCACATATTCGTAGATTCTAGAAATTAGGGCAAAGACACCTTCCTTTGGAGAGTCCAGATTCTGTTACTGCAGTTAGTCACACAATCCCCGCCACAGTTAGTCACCCAATCACCCAGTACACTTTCCACTGACTTCATTTTGCGGTTGTTGGTGTGAGCTCATTGACCCAAAGAGTAAAAGTTTTGTCCCATCTCTGTGCTCTTTCTAAACTGCTTCTTCCTTCCAGCTAAGAACCTCTTCTAGGGCCCATTACATTCTGCCTTATGCATGGAGTTTTTTTTTATTTCACAATGCTCATTGCGCTTTTTCCTCCCCCTCCCCCTTTTTCTTATCTTTCATTAAAATTCTATTGTACTGGCAATAGATGTTTTACTTACAGAACTGCCTCCTGTTTGCTGCCTCTTAATGTGTTTGTGTTTGGTTCCGTGTCCTGTGGATTACAATATCCCAGAAACCAGGATTGTGTCCCACACTTTTTACTTTTTTTTTTCAACTTTTATGTGCTCAAAATAAGAACGGTTTCTTCAGCCTTATTGTTCCTGAGTAATGTTGACCTTGTTGGGCATATTTTGTTGTAAGCCACACAACCCAATCTGGCTCATTTATATGAAAAGTTGACTAGACATATAGAGAATTCGTCCCAGGTTGAAAGGAATGATCGACTCACAGAGTTTAAAACTGAAAGAACCTCAGAAATGGCTTGGTAGTGAAGAAGGCTCGGGGAGGACATTATCCAGGTCTGGGTAACATCGTGTTCTGACTTTATAAGCAGAGAGCAGTGCTGGCAAGAACACTTGGATTGACATCCAAGCAGCCCACTTGTAGTGGTAGAAGGTTTTCCCTAAAAAACAAGGTGTTCATAAAAAAGATACAGAAATGCTTGGGAGAAATTAGCAATGTGCTTGAACTAAACCTGAAAGTGAAATTTCCATATTAGTTGGAATTAACAACAAAGAACAAACAGAACCAATGGGCACACGTAAGAAAGCGTTGGAAGTCAGAATAACTTTTAATGTGCTGTGATCAGTTTTAAAGTCTTTCCCTGCAGTCTCTTAAAAACCAAAAACCAAACATAATAAATAATATGCCAAATAGGGACCCTACCAACTGCTCATACTTACTGAGCATCTATTACAGCCCAGACTTTGGGTTAAATGCTTCAAGTTTTTTCTATGACTGTCCCCTAGAGTTGAATTACATCGTTTTTCTTAGGTAATGAGAAGGAGACGCATATAGAGAGTTTCCACCAGATGTGCATACGGACTGCAACAGGGAGGCAGTCAGAGGACGAGATACATAAGACCTGGACACCAATGACACAGGAAAAGAACAGGTCCTGGGAGGAAGCTGCAATGTGACACAGACACTGTAGCCTGTGCTGGAAGTCACAGAAAGCAGGAGCAAGCAGCTAGTAGGAACTTTTATTCTTGGGCAGATGACCCCAATGATACATGCGATGAACTCTTCTGGAACTTCCTATGAGTCTAGAAAGAGCTCAGAGAGACCCATAACCCAGAGGAGGAGAGGGAAGTAGGACTAGAAGAACATAGAACATGATCTTGGACAAGAAACTAGTGCAGAAAGTTTGTATCTAGAAGAGAAAGAAGCCAGGGTTTGTAGGTTGCTGCAGGCGATAGCTGAAGTATGTAAGTCACAGTGAGAAGCTGAAATTGAGAACGGCAGAGATGGGCCTGCAGGCAGGTTACAGCCGGTAGTGAAAGTGGTTTAAATGCCACACTGGGCTATCTGTCTACTAATGTATTTGCTTGGGAGCAGGGAGGGACCGTATAAATGTTGGATTGGCATGATGGAGCCACAGTCAGACTCGTGAGCTGAGTACAAAGGGTGGCCAAGCAAGGGGGCCCTCGAGCATGTCTGGATGACGATGACAGGTACAGGGAGGTTGCAGTAGAATGCTGTGTGTGAGACAGAAAGAAGGAAGTAAAAGAGATGGGAGGAAGTGAGGGTGCAGAGAAAGTGGTTGTCCTAGAGGGGAAGGAACAGATAGCGGCCCATATGGATGTCGCTCTGAAGGGGTGGTACAGTTCTTTCCCCGAGCAGAGACACTCTGCTTATCTCCCCCATGCTTCTCCCTTCTCTTCCCCATTCTCCTTCCTTTTTTAAAAAAACATCTCTAGCCTTTCACAAGTCGGTCCTAATATGGGATTGTGGCTGAGATCTGCATTCACAGCACCTGGCACAGTGCTGGTTACATAAGGGAGCCTCAAAAAGACGCACGTTCTTCTCTCTATTTTGTCCCCCTTTGTACTGGGTGACTCTTTTCTAACATTTCCTCTTTACTCGTAAAGAGAGCTGAACCTCCGAGGTGGATGTATAGAATAGCAATGGCACACCGACCTCAAGAGAAACTGCAAGACCCATCTGACTTCCCTTCCACTCCTCTCTCGTGATGACAAGCAGTCTATCAGAAAATCTCCTCACCAGCTGCTGAGGAGAGAGCTAAACTGGCAACATGCTTGCTGTACAAGCAGAAGAACCTGGGTTTGGGTCCCCAGTACTTACACAGAAGCCAAGCACGGTTAGCCCGCGCCTGTAACTCCAGCTATGGTGGGGTAAAGCCAGGAGAATTCCAGGGGCTCCCTTAGACAGTCAGTTAACTGAAGCAGGGAGATCCTAATTCAGAGAAAGACTCTGTCTCGAAAATTAACATGGAGGGTGTTAGAGGAGGACACTGGTCTACACACACACACACACACACACACACACACACACACACACACACACACGAAGAAAATTAAGTCTTCATATGGACTGCACAGAGACAGCCTGACTACAAAATATTCCCATTCTCTCTTACACTGTCCTACAGGTTCAGGTCAGAAGTGGACAGTGTGGGTGGGACATGAAGCTGTAGCCAGAAAGAGCTAATGTGAGTAGCGGTCTGCCTCTGATGAAATAAACAAGGAATGTGATTCTACTTGCGTCTGCTCAGTTCGCCTTGCTCCCATCCCAGGTGATGGCTCTGGGGACAGAACACGAGAAGTTAAGAAGGAAAACATGCGGAGACAACAGCAGGCCACCGGAAACAGGATTTCCCAGGTAAAGAGATGCTCTGATAAAGTGTTCTCAGATAAAACAAGACGGACAAAGAAACAGAGACAGTACATAATACTTGCAGTACATACTTTGCATCAGAGGTGATCTGTAATAAAAAAATCACTTAAAAAAGAATCATTTATTTATTTAATGTGTGTTTGTGCTCCTGAGTGTATGTATGTGTACCACATGTATGTAGGTGCCTCAGTGTTGACAAGAGGGTGTCTGCATTCTCTGGAATTGGGGTTATGGGTGGTTGTTAGGCACCAGGTGTGGGTGCTGGGAATGAAACTGAGGTCCTCTGTAAAAGCCACAAGTGCTCTCAATGCTTAGCCATCTTTGAAGACCAAAAACAAAACAAAACCAAAAACTTTTAAAACCAAGAATTTTCACAACTTGTATTCCATTTTTTTTGAGCCCCATCCAGAGGGATGGCCATAGCATGAGGTTCTGCCATGCTATCAAAAGATTTCAAAGTCATTTGTGTAGGTTCAAGTATGTGAGCATGCTCATTTGTAGGAAGGTACACATATATGAGCCTGTGAAGACCAAAAGTCAATTTCAGCTTGTTCTACAGGTAACACCCACTTCATTTTCTGAGGCAGGATCTCTCACCGATTCAGGGCTCCACAAGAGAGCTAGACTGGCTGGCTAGCAAGCCCCGTGGATCTTCCTGGCTCTACCTACCCCAGTGCTGAGGCTACAAACCTTTGCCCCCATGCCTGGCTATTTTCCATGGGTGATGAGAATTGAACTCAGATGCTCATATTCTCAAAGCAAATATTTTATCAAGTGAACTGTCCCTCATAACCCTAGAAGTCCTTTTACTTTTCGTTTTTCGTTATTGTGTAGATAGTATTATAAACAATCTGATTTTTTAATTGTAAATCAAGTTGCCCTTTATCTATTTTAATGATCTAAACTACATCACTGGAAAAAAGACATTAGTAAGCCTAGTATTGGAAGATTGTGTTGATTATGTATTTCACATGATTTGTATCCAAGCTGCATGGTTTGTTTGTTGCTGTTTTTCTATTGAACTTTATCATAAATATATTCCATGATATGTTTTCATAATTAATATGCAAATAGATGTATAGTTTATAATTAATTTCAACTGGGCACAGTGAAGAACTTGAAAACCTCAGCATGGCGGCATCTTTTTTGGTAGAAGTTCAATGAAATCCCCCAAATGTCTTTGTTTTTGCAATCCATAATTTGCAGATTATTAATACAATAAATCCTTGTTGTCTGCGAGAGTTGGCATCATACCCATGAACTCCTGTGCAGAGAGCTCACAAAAAAAAAAAAAAAGGAAAGGGAAAGAGAAAAAGCATGTGGTTTAGTGTGTGCCCATTACCTGCTTCTGACACCACAGTACCACGGCCTTTTATAGATAGTATAATGGCCTCTGCCAGAAGCAGCTGCAGTCGTTTGCCACAGGATAGATTCCACGCACAACCTTCAGGAAAGGAGGCCTGGACCAGATCGGACTTCTGGATTCCCAGTCTTTAATTCAGGAGAACACTGTCAATGGCACATTTGTACCGGGGGTGGGGGGGGGAGACATTTGATTGCTGACAAGGATTTCAGAAGTCAGTGTCCATGCTTCTTGGCTCCTTCAGTGGGAGGTTCAGTTTGGTGACAGGGCTATCTAAGGTCATGTGCCACTTAAAAGATAGAGCTAGACCTCTAAGCCAGTGCTAGCATTTTGTTTTTTCTGTCCATGTCCTTCCTACTCTTTCCCCAGTACACACACACACACACACACACACACACACACACACACACACACACATTTTCCATCACAGGCTCTTTGGGGGATCTGAAGGAGGGACAGCAGAATTTGGCAGCACCTGCTCTTGTATGTCACACCATTGAGCTTCATGTCTGGACTTAGAACTAACACACTGATGACCCCATTCCAGAATTCCTCCTGTCACACCCTTCCTGGGGGGGGGGGAGAGAAGCCACAGTAAAAATCTATTCCATAAAGCAAAGCCTACTCATTTTGAAATCATCACAAATTCATCTGGACCAGTTGGAGTTAAAGAGTTGACAGTACCAAACACTGAGACAGAATCGCTGGTGCTTATGGAATTAGGGTTCACCTTCCTGAGAGCACCTCCATGCCAAACAACAACCAATATCCCAGTGTCGCTGGAGGGAACAATAGCGCCCTGCATTTCAGGGAAGATTTAAAACCAAGATCCTAACTGCTCGACATCATTAAAAATCTCCAGGCAGTTTTCATGAGAGCAAGGGGGTGGCTGCCTGAGGTTTTGGCTGACAGTCAACCCAACTAATTACATTCTGTCTACTGTGTCCTCCTGCAGTTTCAATTGGATGTGTTATTTTATTTTATTTTATTTTATTTTTACTTCCCGTCCTAATCTGAATGTGGGATGTTGTGCGTTCCTGAGCAGATACTGCCGCTCTCCCTGGCTTTGCAGAAAGATGTGCTTTCTCCTCATAGAAAATTTAGTAGACATTAAATAGTTCTTCTAAATGGTCCTCAGACCCTGCCACCACTATGTTTGTAGGTAGTAACCTATTTATACTGTAATTTCCCTTCACAATGTCTGGGCATGAGCAGGAATGCTTAACCCCAAGGTGATGATGTCTCACTTACCAGTGCCACGCCAACGGCCCTGAACATTCTTCTCTCCTCCCAGGTTGCAAGCTTTATTATTGGTATTACCGATGGATTACGTAGACGACCCACACATTTTAAGGCAAAGTTAATGAGGAGAAAATGCACTGCCCACTCATCGACTCACTGGTCCATAGGTAAATCTGTTTGGCTCTCTATCCCTCCATCCATCTACCCATCTTTCTCTAAGCCAAGGAAAGAGAACGTGGGATTTATTAAAGTCCTGATTTTTGTTGTTCAGTAGAATTGGTCTGTGAATGTCACCAGATGTGGCCATTCATAAAGTACCACAGAGCTCTTTGGTGGGGAATTCAGGAAACAAAGCACCTAATTCTCACCCCTTCCCCTTACTTCCCCATTGTGGTTGCCAGCTCTGGGACTTTCATCATGTACGCTTGTATCATAAGTAGACACACAGCAAAGCGAATGAGGGAGATTTTGAAAATTCTTAGGACCTGCTATTCTTACGCCTTCCCTCCATGTTTGAGAGAAAGAAATTAGACCCTTGCACATAAAGCATTTGAAGAAAATTTCTTTTTCCTTGAAAATACATTAGCAAAATGTTTATTGTTCTTCCCTCCCCCCCCCCAACTGGGTGTTGGCTCAGTGGTTAAAAGTGGGGCAAGGGCACCAAAGATAAGGCTCTGGCAGCCATGTGACAAGCCAGAGATCTTGACACCTTCTGCTGGGTTCTCTGCGTGCACACATGTGTGCATTACACTCGCACAGGAAGGCACATACACTCCTGTATGGCCACATCATTCACTTCACATGTTCTTTTTTAAAATTAACAGAAACATCTTAAAAGGCCTCTGACTAGTATTTTGAAAGGGCTGTGCTATAAGCTAGGCAAGATCTTGACCCTGAAAGACCTTTGCCTAGTATTTTGAAAGGGCTGTGCTAGAAGCTGAGCAAGATCTCGACTCTGACTCTACAACCTCATCTAATTCTCATTGCAAACTTGCCTGGAATCCTCGTTAGATCGTTTCTGTCTACTTACCGTTCTGTTGCTGTGAAGAGACACCACGGCCATGGCAACTCTAAAGCATTTCATAGAGAGCATGCTTACAGTTTCAGAGGTTTAGTCCATTATAATCATGGCGAGGAGAAAGGCATAATTCAGGCACACATGGTGCTGGAAAGGTAACTGAGAGCTGGGCATCCTGGTCTTCAGGCAGGAGGCAGAGACAGACAGCAGGCCTCAAAGCCCACTTTTCCTCCAACAAGGATATACCTACTCCAAGAAGACCACACCTCCTAACCCTTCCAAAAAAATTCATCCGCTGAGGACTAAGCGTATAAGTATATGAGCCTATGGTGGCCATTCTTACTCAAACAACCCCATTATTTTAGAGATGAAGAAAGGGCCATAAGAGGACTTAGCTGTCCGGAGTAGGAAATGGATGGAGTCAGGATTCATTGGGAATTCAGCCTGCACTATTCATCTCTGAGCAGTGTCGCCTCCTCTGGGACTTGCACTTAATTCATATCCCATGCCTTGAACATCCATCACCGTAGCAGTCAAAAGTGTAGCCCTCTCAGCCCCTCCTTAAATGAAGATTTAGAAGAACGAGAAATAAGATTGTCTTTTGTGTGTTAAGCTATCAGCCTACACTTGGAAAATCGGAGCAGAGCTATTCTGAATCATCTGAAAAGGGATATCTTTCTTTTGTTTTTTCCATCCACACTGATGTGGTATTTTAACCAACTACTTCTCAGTAGTTGCATCTTCTTTGCCTTTGGGCTCTCCATATACTTTGTGCTTCTTGGACTAGATGCCAGAAGAGGACACATTTCTTGGCAGACAACTTTTCTTAAAGAAAAGGTATCAATCAGAGAGAATTAAATTTTCCCTGAGAACAATAGAAGTGTATTCTTGAGTGGAATATTACCAAAGATGAAGCTGGAAGAGAGAGTTCCTTCCGCCTGGCCAAGTACAAGTGATGCATTTATTCTTGTTGGAGTATGGATTGCTCAGATAGCTCAACCTTCGTGTGGTCCATCTTATTGTCATATAACCATTACACTGCTCACTTTAAGTCACTTGATTGCCTTTTGATGGTGACCATCCAGCCCTGCATGGTCACACCTATAGGGAAAAGATGTTTTCTAGGTGACAGCTCCATCGTAGGCCAGTTTCTGGAGTACTTCAAGCACTTCTTGTCAAGAATTGTGTTCCTATGACTGTCCCTGACACCAGCCCCCATCAGCACAACTGTTCGCCTCCTGAGAACTAAGCCTGAGAGTCCCACGTGATCCCACAGCCAGTCCAAAATGCACACTTTCTCTCCCAGCACTTCTAAAAAGCCTCTCTTTGAGACATGTATCTGTCCCCTGGACACTGCACACAGTGTCCTGTGAGTCCCTCATCTGGGATAGAAATCACTGTGGCTCCAGTGACGCAAAACAAGAAGTCTGATTCTTATTCTCAGCTCCATGTTTCTGGTACCCAAAGCTGTGGTTCTCGGTGAGAGCCGAGCTGAGTGATGCTGATCTACTTTTTGTATCTGCACGCGAGAATCTCCATTTGTAAGACAAAAGAAGCATAAAATATGAAATTGTTGCAAAACTAGACGCGTGGAATTTGTATTTATCAGGATGTGGTAAATGTCAAAATAATAAGTCTCTCAAGGGAACAAACAGTCTCCTCTGGAATTCTTGCCAGGGCTATTATGAGCACACATTGCCAGGCCGTGTTCAAGGCACAGAGTGGAATCCCCCATGCCTTCTCTTTGGCTGAACATCTTTGTGATTGAAAATTCAGACATCAGTGACAAAGTGATCTCTAGAACAAATCCTCGGAGGATCTGAGATGGCTCTGTGCACTCTAAAGAAGGAAGTGAAGAAATGGCGGCTGCCTCCAGACTTCATAGAGCCCAGCTACTGTGTGAGATACATACAGAATTGAGATCCCAGGAAAGACAAAAAAATAATTAAAAAAGGAAAACACTTTCTGTTATGGTAATGTGTTTAAAGGGAAAAATGTATTCTTGAGTTAGTAGAAATAACTTCTTGGTGTGACTCTTTATGTAGATCAATCTTAGCACAAATGAAAAATTATAATATTAACCAACTAGCCGGGTGGTTAATGTTTAGTTCAAAGATCAGCATTTAAATGAAGTCTGAGATAGGAGGCCTGGGCTGAGCCAAATACAAGTGTGGTTCTTGCCTGAAATTTCACTGGATCTAGTAAAACAGACAAATGGCATGCAGAAAACAGTCAGAGAATGCAACCAAGATGAGGTTATGTCAATGGTTCTTTTGCCAAGGCAATTTTGCCCCGAAGGGATATGACATTGTCTAGGAAACAGGGGTATTTATGAAAGAGGGTTGGCTACTGTCATCGCTGTGTTACTGTCAAGCATCCTACAATGCATGGATAGCCTTCACCATAAGGAATTATGTGGCCCCCAAAGAACCAAGATGGAGTACATACACCTCACTGCTATAGGACTGGGAGAAATTCAGCTCCAGAACTGGAAGGCAAGGGGATTGCTGATGTCACCAAAAGGGAAACCTGAAAAGGGTATTTGAAGGCAAGAGGAGCACGCTGTGGTGACACGCTTGTCCCCTTTTCTCGCCACTAGCATTCTCAGCTGCCTTGGTTTCTTCCCTCTTGTTCAGTATCAGGCAGGTATCAAAGCCAGGTTAACATTTAAAGAAATCTTTATTATGCCCCAGGACCTTGTGAGTACGTTCCAGGTTTTCAGTCATTTGTCCGTGCTCAAATGTTTCTGAGTTGGTTCCATTTTAAACATAATGGCCTCCATATCACACAACTGAGAGATGCTGAAGCTGGATGTTTAATCCAAGTGCTGAGATTTGAACCATGACGTCATGCCGCCTCTTCTTCATTGGAGGGCTTTTACCATGCACCAGGGGATTAGACTTGTTCAGGTGCTTTCTGCAATGGAGTGATGAAGTGTATCCTTGCAGAGTTTCTCACCCAGAGGTATCAGCAGACACATCTAAAAATATCCCAGAGAAGTAAACTTGTCCACCATCTCTCTTCTGGCTCTGAGTGACAACTTTGCAGCTCCGGTGGACAGTGGGATAGGGGATTTTCTCTCTTCTCTGGGACATATTCTTTGATAAGAAGAACTAGACTAGTAAGTTTAGAATCAGAGCTTAAAATACAGCAGACAAAATAAATTTCAGATTGGTTTTTAAAAAATATGTGCTTTGAGACCAGCCTGGTCTACAAGAGCTAGTCCCAGGATGGGCTCCAAAGCTACAAAGAAACCCTGTCTCAAAAAAGCAAAATAATAATAATAAGCTACCTCACAACAAAATTATTCTTTTGGTTTGTTTGGTTTTGAGGCAGTGTTTCTCTGTAGCCTTAGCTGTCCTAGAACTCCCTCTATAGACCAGACTGGACTGAGATTCAGAGATCTACCCCCTCTGCCTTCCAAGTACTGGCATTAAAGACATGTGCCACCACACCTGCCTTACAATGAAATTATCCTTAAGAGCTTACATTAAAACATGTTAATGTGGAATGTCACAGCATTTTGCTGTTCATTCAAAATAGGAATTTATTGTTGACCAATGCATATCACCCATCCTATTTTGTTAGAATATAATGATGCTTTTATACCTACCCAAAAATGTCAGAAGAATTCCTTTCCCCCAGTCTTGTCAATAGCAATAGTGAAATTTCAACCTTACAAGGGAAATTTTTTTTTTTTTAGAAAAAAATAAAAAGTAAAATTTACGTCTTCAGGCCTGGAGGAAAGTTAATCGGTACACCATCATCCTGGGGCAGCAATCACTGCCTTCTTGGAGACCATGGCCAGGACCAATCCAGAGCAGGACTGGAATATAGGGAAATACATCTCTAGAGGGCTCAGCCTAATTTGTCACTGAACACAAATCTCCGGCTCACCATCTACTCCCTCTCTTCTGACTGCAGAAAACAAAAGAGGCTGCATCAACGCCCCTCCCATTCTAACTGTCTCGAGGGAACGAGCATCTCTTTTACCTTGTCGTGTGCTTAAATGAATGGCGATCCCCCTTCCAGGAATTTCAAAGGCAACAAGTAGATAAAAGAGATGCTTCAAAAGCGCATCTGCCCTCCTACAGGCAATGCCTTTGCAGTATTATCCCTTTTAGTCGAAGACATTTAAAAAAGACCATACACTTATTTTCTTTAAGTACCTGGCACTAAATGGTATTCAGAATACCAAAGGGAATAGGAGATATGATATGATAGTCTAGTTTCTGCCTTCGGGAAGTTTACCGAAAGTGGCTGGAGCATAAAACAAAGGCATCGAAATGCTCCCGTGTGTGATGCATTCCAGGGGAGCAGCCCCAGAGGTCAGGTGAGGAAGCATTTATATCTGCTTTGAAAACAGCCGGGAATTCACAAGGAGGCAGCATATACTTCAAACAGGGAGGCTAAGCGGATGAGGGGAGGTCTAATGAGGGTCGGGGAAGAAACAGGGGACTACAGGGAAGGCATGTAAACGAAGTCTCTGAAGCGCGGCAGTGTGGTCAAGGAAAATGAGGTTTGGCCAAGGAAAAGTTTCCAAAGCTAGAGGATGGTGCATCAACTACTGCACAGGAGTGGTAGCATGCTGGCTGTCTCACCTGCATCCTCTCCCTCTTCACAAAGTACAGCTGGATAGGTTCCACATGTGACACCACTAAGGGTGCTGAGGTCACCTGCCTACCATGACGCGGTTCGAAGAACTACAAAGCCCAGGTCACCTCTAAGTACTCCAACCCCAGGATTCTTTGTTTCTTCCAGTTCCAAGTGAGCCCTATACACTGCTTTGGTTATGTTTATGTGTGTGCACCCATGTTTATGTATGTGAGTTTGTATATGGGTATTGTGTGTATGTGCGTGTGCACGTGTGTGTGTGTGTGTGTGCATGTATGTGGGTATGTGTGTGTGTGTGTGAAGTGTGCATAGAAGATTACCAGAAATTCCACCTTTATCTAGAGACAAAAGGTTTTGTCCCTAGCAAACCTAGAGATTATGGCTGGTCAATTACATCCAAATATGGTTTTCAAAACTAGACACTAATTGGTATATTTCATAACCTTGTTTCCACAAATTATCAAAGTTTTAGTCTCTGTGAGAAGTCAATTGGCTTAGCTAAGCATCTTATTCCATTCAATCCTTTGAAGTCTTCATTAGAAAAGTCAAACTTTAGTCTTTAAAGAGCTTCCAGTGCATGGCCATGGGGCAAGGACTTGATAACTCTACTGTCTTCTACTCCCCTCTTGCTCTTGCTTTCTGTCCCTCTTCCTCTCTCCCTCCCCTTCCTCCTCTTCTTCCCTTCCCCTCTCCCTCCTTTTCTCTCTTCCTCCCTCTCTCCTTCTCTCTGCTTGCTATTTTTATCCTATATCACGGCATGAACCCTATATGCTAGATGACTGGGTTATGACACCTACTTTCAGCCTCCTTCCCATGAGTGTTCTCCTTTAGTTCACCAATCCAGTCTGTAGGAAACACGGGCTTCCTTCTCGAAATTCTTTAGAACTTACAGGGCTTCCTCTCACAGAACATTTTCTCCCTGCCTGTTTTGTTGGTTAAAACTCATGTGATGCTAGGAATCAACTGTGGATACCTGCACCAGACTCAATGCTTGAACATCCCATAGGGAAGAGTGGGAGAACTCATGGGGCCCCACCCTCCTTTAGGAGCCATTAGCAGTCAATGGTTGTCAGAGGAGGGTACCATTTTCTTTAGTGGTGTAGTCATTGCTTAAGCTGCTGGTGCTCTAGCAAACAACCCCATCCATGTTCATTGTTCAGACAGACAATCCTATTAAACTTGGGGAGGGGGGCGGTGGAAAGATACAAAAGTAGGAGGGAATGGACTAAGAAATAGAAGGGGTCAGCAGGTGTAGGACGAGAGCAGGCAATGGGGAGATAGGATCACCATACTTTATGTGTGCGTGTACAAAATTGTCAAAAATATTAAATTCAACTAAACTTTTTTTAGTAATAATATGACTGAGAAATATAATTGAAGTTATTAAAAAAAGAACTCAGGGGCTGGAGAGAATGTTCAGTGGTTAAGGGGTTTTTCTTCTAGAGGATGCAAGTTCAAGTCCCAGCACCCACGTGGCAGTTTACAATGGCTTGTAACTCCAGTTCTGAGGGATCTGGGCAGTCTTTCCACCTCCATCGGTATTAGGCACACACGTGGTACACAGACATACACGTGGATAAAGCACTCATATACATAAAGAGATAAAAATAAGCCAACAGAGAGAGCAGAAGCTAAGCCTTTACTCCTGTCTCTCTCAAAACAACTGTCTTAAATTGAGCATGTGTGATATTCAAATATAAATGAAACCTGTTGGGGAGTATTATTTTAAGGTGTGCGACTTTTGTTTATGTTGCATTTGTTTAACTCTGTGAAGCTGTTATTAGTTGCCTGTCTAAAACACCTGATGGTTCTAATAAAGAGCTTAATGGCAGGAGCAAAAACGGGTGGGGCTGGCAGGCAGAGAGTATAAATAGAAGGAGGAAAATGAGGAGGAGGAGCAAGAAAGAGCAAGGAGAGGAGGACAACAGGGGTCAGCCACCCAGCTATGCAGCCGGACATGGAGTAAGAAGGAAAGAAAAGATATACAGGAATAGAGGAAGATTAAAAACCTTGAGGCCAATGATAGATGGGACAATTTAACAAAAACTGGCAAGAAACAAGCCAAGCTAGGGCTGGGCATCCATAAGTAGGAATAAACCTCCATGTGTGATTTATTTGGGAACTGGCTGGTCCCCTTGAAAAGCCTAAAGAGTACAAAACAGCCAACAACAAAAACCTACTTGTGTAGAGCTAGGTGATAATTGTAGGCTTACGACCCACCCAAATATGCGGGCATTTATCTATTCATTTGGGTTTTTGAAAGCAAATCTTCACCTAACTGCAAACCCCTGGGATTTGTTACAATGACACAGAGATGTCACCAAGAGCCTCAGTGCAGGAAGCATAGCCAGTCCTCAGAAGACTGAACTGGGACCTGGAGAACCATCAGGAGTCAAAGCATCTACTCTCCCAGGCTTGCTTTTCTCTCCGGGGCCACATGATCTGCCATCTGCTTCCCTCTCTTGCTTCTCTTGCCAGACGCTCACTCTGCACCAAGTTTCATGGGCCAGGAATCACCATGACCTCTAGTCTCTTGTCTCATATTTGGGCTTTTTTTTTTTTAACCCAAAGAGAAATTCTAAATGGTACAAGTCACGGATCAGGTGTCTGGCCCTGGTCCCATAAACTATTCCCAAAGAGCTCTTAAAATCACATGGTAAAAGAAGACAGGGGGGACCCCAGTACTTCAGCCCTGCAGGGAGCTTGCCTGGGAACAGTTCTAAAGAGAACAATACATACGGATATATTGTGGTAAACCATATTAATTACATCGTGTGTTGATTTGTCTGTATGTGCAGGTATATGTGAGTGTGTATGTGTGTGTGTGAATGTGTGTGAGAGTATGTGTCTGTGTGAGTATATGTGAGTGTGTGTGTATGAGTGTGAGTATGTGTGTTGTAAATAGCGGGGAGAGGGGGGTGCGTGTTGTTTGTTCCCCGCACCCAGCTTCCAAGCCCCCAGCCGCTGGCCCGCTCAGCGGCTGGCTGCACCCGAAATAACCACGTGACAAACTGGATTCATTTAAACTCTGCCTGGCTTATTATCATTAGCCTTTTCTTGGCTAGCTCT
>JAQHUG010000004.1:21111370-21140820 GCA_028555095.1 Dicrostonyx torquatus
CGCCCTTCCTTCTTCTCCTCTCAGAACTTCCGTTCTGTCTACTCCGCCCACCTAAGGGTTGACCTAACTATAAGCCAGGCAGGTCTTTATTTAACCAATCAAAGCACAGAAATACAGGTGGACCCTCCCACATATGTGTATGTGAGTTTGTGTATGAGTGTGAATGTGTGCGTGTGTGCACATCTTTAATGAACAAGTGGACAAGCTCCTACATTTCATAGTGACAAAAAATGAAAAATGAGTTTTCCTCCTACTAATAAAATAAAATGAAGACATGCTTATTGGAGACTTGTAAGGACAGGGAGATGAAAACAGACGGGATGCAGAATTCAACAGAAAAGCATACATTTTGAAAGTGTCTTTTGGGAAAGAGTCGACTGACATCTATATACTGGGTGGGCAGAATCTGGAAACGATGGAGGGTAAGGAGCCCATTTAGAGTTTGGATTTTATAATCTTCTGTTCATGATCCAGAGCCAGACCACAAAAGTTTAAAGAGTGTGGGATAAGTGGCCCTCACTCAGAACACAGCATTTTGTTGAGAGATACTTAGAGATTAAAAGCAGAAGCGGTAAGTCTGCTGTGTAATATTTACCGATTTGAGCAGCTCTCCCCTACAGACATCTTACACATAAATTTAACTATTATTGTGTTGCCCTTTTCCAAAAAAGGGTAAAGTAGATTTGTAGGAGCCCTTAACACATGTAAATCCCCCACCTCTTTAAACTGAAGCGCATTGTATTAAAGAGCTACATAAATTTTACAAGTATTCTGTCCTTTAGAGATCTTGGGGCTGTTTTCTTTCTTGCAGCACAATTAAAACGATGGCTCTTTGCAAGCCAGTTTGGTGAGCTGTGATTGAGGACAGCTCACAGAAGACAGCCCCTTTGCCAAGTGGATAATTGCACTGAGAATATAGCGAAGTGCAGAGGTTCCAGGCTCAGGCATTCTAAGGGGCTCTGTCAGCAAACAGCTAACTGTTTCATTGGTCACTGCTGCCTTCTTTGAACTTTATTTACTCACTGTGCTTTCTGCCTCTCTTAAGACTGGCTTTTAAAAAAATGATTTAAAGCAGGATTTCTTTAAACAGTGAAGAGCCTGTGAAACCAATTACAAAGAATGCTCCGATTGATAACGGTGGAATCGCAAATGGTGGATTTTTCCATGGCTAACAAACGCCCCAGGCAGAGATGGGTGAGTTTTGTCTAGTCTGCTCCTAGCATGTTTACTCAAACTTAGTCCTGAAGGAAAGAAAAGTTTATATTCCAAATTAAAATTGATCCATACCAAAGAATTTTTCTTTTTTGTACATAGAACATTAACATGTATTTTGTGCCAGAAATAGATGACAATTGTTTCAACCAAATATTTTAAACACTGTGTGATCCTGTCAGTTCAGCCAGACAATGGACAAAGCAGATATCTGAAAGTCTTAAGTAATCAGGCTTAGAAAAATAACATTACAAGTTGGTTCTGGTTGAGCAAAGAAGAATCTGGAATTCAACCGCCTCTAAACTCAGTGATTTCAACTGTGCTATGTGATATCTGTGCCTCCCATGGGGGTAAATATTATGAAATCCTGACTTTGAAATATGCTTCCTCAATTGTATCCAAGAACATGAATTTTGTTGAGTGCGCAGTATTCCATCATATGGCTTTGTCTTAATTTGTTATGATGTTGATTTACCTAGCCAATTTCTGACTGTTCGACATAGCTTGTACTTAGTAATCTTCCAACTACTATAAATAATTCTTCAGTTAACATTCCTGCAGATAAGTTCTGTCTTTGAATTTTGGTCCCCTGGTCCCAATCTCCCTCTGCTCTAATCAATCTGCTCCACCGCTGCCTCCAGCAGATTTCTCTTTGGAAATGGTATTAGTGCCCCAAACAGAATCATCAGATGTTCAGGCTATGCTCAAACCCTGCACCATCTAACTGCTATCCTCTGTTTCCCCACATCTCCCAAGGCTCTGCTTCCTCGTGTAAGACTGCATCTAACAGTTGGTTTCTAGACTAGTGTCCAAATTGCTTTCCCTCAGGCAGAGAGCAATTGGTTGGGAGAAGATGCTTCTGGAGTCCTTTCTGAGTGAATTTTACAACTGACATCAACATGGAAACTGTGTTTACTCAAATGAGAGGAATGGGAATATAGGAGCTGTAGAAACTGAGCCATCAGACATGTGGCTGAAATGCAACTACAGAGGGAAAGGGGAGAGATACAGAGAAGAAGAGGAGGAAAGAGGATGGACTACCATTCTAGCAGGGGTGGCAGGAAAGAGAGAGAGAATCAGAGGGCCCTTCCTCAGAGGGCAATTGGTGCAGATCAGTAACCTGGAAGTAGAAGAGACTCAAGCCCTGGGAAGCAGGTGAACTAAGGAACTGGTCCTCTTCATCTTTTCAGTGTTCTTCAGTCATACCAACATCTGAGCTGGATTGGAGTAGACCACACAAGTAGATATATGCTACACTGGTGTATAAATACATGAAAAGATTCTTAGACATGTTTTATCAACATTGGAATATATATCCCTATATATTTCAATGACAATAAACATGCAGTGAGGGGGAGCCAACTACCTTGCTATAACTCTTCTCAGGAACACTTCTCTGTGGGCTGTGAGAGATTCTCTGACCCATTGCTTGGAAGGCAGAGGTTTTCCCAAGATGATGCAACTGAGGCTTGATAAATGGTCTTTACACAAGCATCAGAAGAAACTGGGTCATTCTAAACAATATATTCTTACTGGATAAGTGAGATAGACCAGTTTGAGGTCACAGGTGAATTTATTCAGAGTGTGCAGGTCCTGCTACCATTTCGTCAGCCCCCATATTTTATATAACACCAGAGGCTTCTTTCCTAGACAGATGAAGACCATGTATATTCAAAGGAGCTTGCTGTGTTAGTTGTTTTTTTTTCATTGACAGGAACAACACCACAAAAGGATTTATTTGGGTTCATAGCTTACAAGAAAATATATTCCATGGTGATGGGAAGCCATGGTAACAGGCAGACAGATGACTCTTTGCCTTGCATCTATAGTCAGGAATCAGAAACAAATGAATTACAACACTAAGAGCCCAGCTCATGCTATGGTTTTCCCCATGTTCAGGGTAGGTCTTCTCTCTCCAGTTAAACCTCCGAAAATGCCTCCATAGACAGACCTAGAAGTAATGCTAAATCCAGTCAAGTTGTCCATGAAAACTAATAATCACTTGTCCATCCCTTATCAACTTGACTTCAAAACACATTACTTTTAATTCATAAATTTTTATCCCTATTCCTCAAGGGTTCATGTCAATCTCATAATACAAAAATGCATTTAGACCAATTGTAAGGGTATCTAAAGTGTTTAAGGTTATAACAATGTTTGTTATAACACTGTTCAAAAATTTCTTTTTGGACTAAAGGAATTCTCTTCACTGTGAGTCCCTATAAAACAACAATAACAACAAAAATAGCAAGTCATAAACTTCTAAGGTCACAAAATAAAATTTCCATTGCACATGGGCAAAATAGTGGTAAACCAAGGTGTGCAAGTGGGGGAGAGGTGTGGGTTATATTCCCAGCACCTAGCTCCCAGCCCCCAGTGGCTGGCCCACTCAGCCACTGGTTGCTTGCTTATGCCCAAAATAATCACATGAGACTGTATTCATTTAAACTCTGCCTGGCCCATCATCACCACCCTCTTCTTGGCTAGCCCTCACCTCATAAACTAACCCATTATAAAAGTCTGTAAGTCACCACGTGGTGACTTACCAGAAAGGTCTAACCTGCATCCATCTGCGACGGTGGCTCGTGGCGTCTGGCTCACTTCCTTCTCTCTTCCCAGAACTTCCTTTCTGTCTACTCCACCCACCTAAAGCTGACCTATCCTACAAGCAAGGTGGAGTCTTTATTTAACCAATCAAAGCACAGAAATACAGAAGACGGACCCTCCTACACCAAGGAAAAATTGCATCAACACAAGATAGAAATTCAGTAGAACCAGATCAAATTACAAGGGTTCATGGCTGGCACCTGAGGCTCTTGGAAATATTCAGGCTCCAACAGCCTTGGTTCTTACTACCTTTTCAGTTCTATCAGAATCAAATGTAGCCTCTCTTTGGGCTACACCTACCCCAGTCTGCAGCTTTCTTGGAATCTTCCTCTGTCTTGGAATCTTCAGCATCCTGAAATCTCCACTGAAGCACTCCCATCACCTCTGTGGCTATGTGATGCATGGCTTTACATACAATGGGCTTCCAGGCCTGCATTCTGGAGAATCCGACCTGCCACTCAGAGCAGACTTCAATAGCCTTCTGGGACCCGGCTTCAAGCCTCTGTTAATGTAACCCTGTGCCTCTACCATTTTGCCTCCCTGCAAAACTAGCACAATGTAGATGATGCTGCCAAACCCTGATGCCGGCTTGAGGTGCAGTCTGGCCTCAATCTTCCACAGTTCTAGAGGCCTCTATGTGTATTGGTGGCCAAACCTGGGGAAACATGCATCTGGGTGGTTGTTTTTGAGCAGGGGACCCTTTCCATAACATTCTTTGTTCTGCCTTTCTCCTTTCCAATTAATTTGCATTTTGGCAAACAGAAGGTTTTCATGGGTGGAGCTTTGCCCTCAAGATATCTTTCCCTGAAAGTTTTCTCCCTTCTTGCACCAATCTCTTTCACAGTTGCAGATGCTTTATCTGTGCTCTTCCTGTCCACTGCTTCAAACTCACTCAGATGCCTTTGATGTGAGAAGTCCATCTGTCTATGTGTTGCTTTTATTGGTTGATGACTAAAGAAGCTGCTTTGGCCTGTAATAGGGCAGAGTAGAGCTGGAGCTGGGATTAAACTGAATGCTGGGAGAAAGCAGGTGGAGTCAGGGAGATGCTATGTACCCACTGGTGGAGACAGACTCCAGAACTTTGCCCAGTAAGCCTCACCCATGTGGCATTACACAGATGAATAGAAATGGGTTAATTTTTCTTTATTTTTTCTTTTTTTCTCTTTCTTTTTTTAGAAATGGGTTAATTTAAGATGTAAGAGCTAGCTAGAAATATGCACAAGCTACTGGCCAAACAGTATTGCAAATAATATAGCTTCTGAGTGATCATTTTGGGTCTGAGAAGCCAGGAACTGACAAGCAGCCTCCACCTACACTCCTTTTCTTGCCAAACTTGACATTTTCCTATCTTTCCACTTTACACACTCTTTTCTCACTGTAAGCCTTGATAGGAGCAATGAGCAGTAACCATTACACAGCCTGAATGTCATTCTGTGTTGAAATTTTCTGTCAAACAACTAAGTTGATTCTCCTGAATTCAACCCCATTCAGATCCTCAGGCCATGGAAAAAACCAATGCAGCTAGCTTCTTAGCCAGAGTGAACTATGACTGGCCTCTAGTCCACTGTCTAATACAAAGCTTGTTCCCTCTATAAAACCTATGTGTGGAGACTTCACTGTCTTTGTTTCTGGTATCATTCTTACCTCCCACATTCCCACCAGAAAATCCCATTGATCCCTGCTTACCCTTGAGGGTTTCTCTATCTTCAGTGCCCAGTCCCTTCCACTTCCAGTTACAAAGTCTGTGAACCACATAGACAGGTTGTCAAGGAAACAGCCCAACTTCTTGGTTCTACTTTTCTCTGTGACTTTTCTTATTGATGTGACAAAATAACTGGGAAAAAAAACCAAAAAAGACAATGGAAATGTGATGGATAAGGAGTTGTTTTGGCTCCTGGTCTTAGAGAGAATGTGGTTCTTTGTGGCAGGAAGACACAAGAGCTGGAGTGTGAGGCATTTGGTCTCATTCTGCCCACAATCACAAATAAGGGAGAGATAAAAGATGATGCCCATCTGAGTTTGTCCTCATCCCTTCTGTAAGTCGGTGTGGGGACTACAGTCCATGTGATGGTTATATCCACATTCAGGGTTTTCACCTCAGTGAAACATTTTACAAAATGCCCTACTCGTAGATATATTCAGGGGTGTGTCTCCTAAGTGATTCTAAATTCAGCCACCTTGACAATGACAACAGACCATCACACCTGCCTAGAACCCCCACATTTGCCTCTGTGTGTTTGACATTGTTCTCTGTTCAGTTTTCTTGGGTTCTTTCCCTGTCTATCCCTGTCTATCCTGTCTATTCTTTCAAGGACTAGTATACTATCTGCCTGCCACCTGAGCCATCATCTCTACTACTTTGGACCCTTTATAGGAGGCTTAGGAAAACTAGATACTCAGTCTAGCTGTGCCCTACTGGAATGACAGTGATGCCAATGGAGGCAGAGCACCCCACTCCTGGCTAGCCTTGAAAAGCAGGCCTGGCTGTACAAAGTTAGTTGCCAAATGAGCACTGATCATGTATGCAAATTGATTCGTCCCTTTACTTCCTCTGAAAGACCTAGTTCAGGAAGTGCAAATCAGATCTATACATGGTTACAATTAGGGACAATTCTTCAGACTTAAATTAACTTTCAATGGCCACTTAAGATTTGACAAGAATCTTGTCTGTTCTAGATTTTAGCAAACGCAGACAATGAAAGAACTTTGTCAGCAATCCCTGTCTGTTCTGGCAGCAGGTAGCAGCCAGCTGAAGGGCAGCTATGCCTCTGAACTCTGGGCTTGACTGCTGGGCTTGTGTGACTGTCCGACTCTCAACATTTTCTGGACAGGAGTGAAGAGAAGAAAACGTATTTGGCAGTTTAAATCAGATCACTTTTTTGAAGGTATGCTGAATAGAAACTCCCAGGTTTCGTCCATCTGTTTAAACTTATGTAGAAGAGTGTCAGTCTAAAACTGCCCAGGCTATGTGATGAATATGCTTTTGAAATGAATGCTTTCAGATGGTTCTTTTTATGAAATGTGCACAAAGATGTGTACTGTGGCAGTGGGGTTGGCCTTGTAAGACATCTGGCCGCAACATGGGCCTCATTAAGTTACACCTGTAAGTGCAGGCTCATTTTTTATACCAGTAATATTAATAATAAAGGGCTCATTGAGTAGGATTATTAATGGTGCCAGGTGGAGGATGTGGTATTACTTACAGCCTGGTAGGAGATTGGTTAATGTCTCCTCCCGCCAACGTTTCTGGTTTCATGTTTATAGACAAAATACTCCAGACGATGGCTGGCAACATACTCCATTGAGAAAATGAATTCCTCGCTTTCCCATCAGCATGAAAATTAATAACAGTTAGTGGAGAATTTGAATGGATCTGCTTTCTAATTTGGAACTTATATTCTTTCTGAAGAGTCGGTTAAGGTATTTGCCAGTTAATTCAGGAAACATTTGAAAAACTCAGGCTCAGAATTCTCCTTTCCCCAACTTGACCTCAGCTGTAACTTCTCAGGGCTACCTATTTCCCATCGCTTCTTAATTTGAGGGACATTCATCTCTGCTTTTCCCTTTGTGGTCACACACTGAAAATTGAAAGGAGAAGGGGGGAAAAATGAAGAAGAAATCTAAAACCTTTCCTTCCTTCTGTGGAATGTTTGCGCCTGTTGTTTCCCTATGAAAGACTTGTAACAGGAGGAAATAGATGCTTGAGGTAGGGCACTTTTTAATGTGCATTACTACAGGTGTTAGCAAGTCTGGTAAATTCAAAGTATTGTTTGATTTGGCAACCAGATCCCCAGACTTAGAATATCAATTCATGCTTTAGCTTCAGATTACATGCAAGTAGAATAAAAATTTAAATTTAACAAGGCAATTGTTGAACGTTAGTTAAATTGCTTTTGAGTAATAAAGAATCCAACTGATTGTTAAAAGCCCGCTTATAAAAAGCATAACAGGAAAAATGCCTTTTATGTATCTTTAGTCATTCATAAACACACACACATAAACTTTTGCACAAACAGCAAACTGGTAACTGCTTCAGAATCTGTTTGCAACATGCTTGACAGTTTAAAGGTGAGTTTTCATACATGGATAGTTCTGTAAAGTCCATGGGATTGTGCGGCAACAAAAACCAGAGTTCAAAGCGATGATTGCAGGAGAGGCAGCTAGTGAGTGGCCTCTCCAGAACAGAAACCTGCCCCCATGGAATCTAAACTTTCATGGGTTTTTTTTTTCCAACTCTACCATCTGTTTTTGCTTTCTCAGCCAATTAACTCCCCTCAAGAAAATCCTAAAAGCCAGCAATGTCTTCCACTGCTACCTCATTTTGGTATAAAGTCATAATTTGGATAGTTCTCATTGAGTTAATGAAGAGTGGAGAGATAGGGCCTCAAAGTATGTGTAGTGTATAATTCCGTTCCCGCGATGTTCAAGCCAGTCAGAACTAATCGAAGGTGACAGAAGTCAGGACTGTGGTTAGCTCTATGTTCGAGGCATTGGCTGAGAATGTCAGGGAGCTTTCTGGGGTGTGGAAATGTTCTGAATGTAACATGAAGGCCTGCTAGTTGGGGTTTCTGTCCTTCCCGGTCCCCCAGTCATTTAGTCCCAGAGAAAAATCACACAGAGAGTCTGCATTAGGTTATAAATTGATTGGTCCATTAACTCAGGCTTCTTATTAGCTCTTGTAACATATTAACCCATTGTTTTTATCTATGTTAGCCGCGTGGCTTGGTACCTTTCTCAGTGGGGCAGGATCACATCCTGCTTCTTCAGTGGACTGAGCAGGAGTGCCAGGAGTGGGCTTTCTTCTTCCCAGATTTCTCCTGTTCTCACTTCTACTTCCTGTCTGGTTTTCCCGCCTATACTTCCTGCCTGGCCAATCAGCATTTGTTTAAAACATGATTGACAGAATACAGACAATTCTCCTGCACCACCTGAATCTTAAACTGAGCAAAGACAGGTGTACTCATGTGAAAGTTGAGATGGCACATGGCATTAGAGGAGTTAACTGCACCTGCATCGTATGCCAGTAAGTAATCAACTTGGGGGTGTGTAGCTATGGCTTGATGTAGGAGTACTTGCTTAGCATGTATAAATATCCCTAATACAGTGGTTCTCACCCTTCCTAATGCTGTGACCCTTTGGTATAGTTCTTCATGCTTTGGTGACGCCCAACCATGAAATCATTGCTATTTCATAACTATAATTTTGCTATTGTTATGAATTGTAATGTAAATATATGGTATGCAGGATATCTGATGTGTGACCCCTGAAGGGGTGGCAGCCCCTGGAGTGAGATCTGCTGCTCTAATATCTTAGGGGGAAAGAATTATACCAATTCCTAGGTCCCTGTGGCTTTTTCCTTCCCATTATCTAGTCTAACATTACCAACTTATTTCTTTTATCATTTATGACAGCATTTTATCACTGTCTGTATTCATGACTATCAGCAGAAGCCATTTATTCCTTTTGTAGATGACAATGACCAGAGTGCCACTAACAATCGACAGAGACAGATGAATCCCAGGAGAAACATGAGACTTTTTCTGCTGTTGAATCTGTTGGCCTTTCCACTACATGACCTGCCCTACTTGCCTATGAGTCAGCTTTATTTAACTCCAAGCCTTTCTACGTTTCTTCCTAGGTCCTAGCTCTTTCACTAAATCTGCCATCACACAAAGACCTTCCAGCCAAGCCCAAACCAGACCCTAGCATCTTGCATTGTCGTACCAGACTTTCTCATTTCTCTAAGGGCTACAGTGGAATTTTCAGGGGCAACTCTCCATTCTTAAGACCTCCCTTCCAGAACACTTGGAGGGTCTCCTTCAGCTCCCACCTGTCTGTTAGGTTTGCTTGCATGTCTTTCCAGAAAGCCGGGTCTTCAGCATCAAAGTGATGAATGCAGCCTTTTTTTCTTAGTCTCAGCTTTCTCCCTTAGTCTAATTGGAATAACAACTCATGCCCCTACGAACTGCTATAAATATTGGTCAAGAACGAGTGTACATGAGAAAGGCCAATGTATAGAAAAACATGTGACAAAGTCTAAGTGATTATCCTGCCTTTTGCTGGCTGTTCACCATTCATGGACACTTTTCTCTCATTATTGAGGCTCCTTTGAGGATGCATCTGGACGAGGAAGAGGCTTCAGTCACTTATGTGCTACAGGGTGAATGCTGGCAGAGGTGGGTGTGGGAGGTGTAAGAGATGAAATCAAAGGCTTAACATGCTATCTATTCTGCAATGGCGCCAAAGAGTTTTCTTGCTGGTCATTAGGCCTGGACCCTTTTCCTAGACACAGACACTTAGTCCCTCTATATGATTCTCATACATAAATGGAAATTTTAAAAAGTAAGACTTAATAGATTAACAACAAACAAATAATAGGTCAATTGATTAAATTTCTCTTGCATTACACATTTGATGATTAAGAGAAATAGGCATTAAAAATAATCCTTTTGTATATGCAGCTCCCTTTGTGCTCTTTCATGCTTAATTTGTCATGAAATGTGTCTTGTGTGTTCTAGTGGCTACAAACTGCCTTTAAGAATATCTACAGTAGCCGGCACCTGGTGGCCCAAACTTTTAGTCCCAGTACTTGGGAGGCAAAGGCAGGTGGATCTCTGTGAGTTCGAGGCCAGCCTGGGCTCTAGAGAGAGTTGCAGGACAGGCTCCAAAGTTACACAGAAAAACCGTGTCAAAAAAAATAAAAAGAAAGAAAGAAAGAAAAGGAAAGATAAAGAATATCTACACTAATTGTGAAGACAATAGGAACTTTGAAAAACTTAGACACCAAAAGTGACTTGAAGCTATCCTGTTGCCAAAGTGACAACTTTGCACAAGCAACCCTCCAATAGCCCAGGCTAGTGACATTGATCCTAAAAGAAGATGCAGCCATATCCCACCAACTTCCACTTCTTTCTTCTTCCTTGGTTGTCCTGGGAGGATGTAAGACCATCATTAGTGTAGAAACAAGCAGGTGAATTTGAGAGGACATAGGAAGAGGGGAAGAGGGAAGCATGAAGGGGGTTGATTGAGTGTGGGGTGTCTCAGATGTTGCGGAGTGTCTTGAATACAGAAATGGCCCAGGAAGTAGAAGGGATGGAATCTACAACCTGGAGGAGCTACTTATGGCCGGAGATCTGCTTCTTCCCATAGAAGGCAGAGAGCAAAGATGGACAAGGAGAGAAAAATAATTGGACCCACTTCTGGATGAACTGAAGGAACATTGGGGAGCATCTCCAAGATGATTTGTAGGAACAGAGATTGCTTCCTTCTTTTAGCTACTTGTTCTAAATGTCAGGGGGCGGAAGCAAGGAGAAGGAACATTTATTATGTGCCAACTCTGCACCAGACATCCTGCTTGCACTTTTAGCTTCACCTCATCTAAACTCCATGGGTGCTGTTGGCTCTGTAAGCACAGAAGCCACATTCTGGAGAGCTGAAGCTCCCGAGGTCACAGGTGAAGCAGGCAGACTGGGCCAGGCGTGCTGACCGCAAAGTGTGTCCCCACCTGGCCATGCAGTGGATCCCACATCCCTGATATTTTTATGGGGTTAGAAGCGAGGCTCACAACAGATGCTGTGACATGCTGTCCCTGGGATTCTCAGGGACTAAAAAGGGCAAAGCAGACCTTCGTAAATGCAAATGATTTAAGTTGATAAACTAAACGTACTTTTATAAAAGCCAATTAAAACTCTAAATAGCAACCATTGAACAACTTGAAGCTAACAATTTCAACTTTAGTCATCCGAGCAAGTTGATCATAGGTATTAAAGCCCCCAAGTCTAGCCATATTCTCATAGCTCCCAGATACTCCCAAGATGCAAAAGTCAAATAACTAGGTTTCAGAGACCTCTTCAGGGCTAAGTCATACTTACATCTTTTATTTAACACATAACATATGTCTCAAAACAGGATCTGATTTAGGGTGGGGCCTGTATATTATGTGTGTACAGAAATGAAACATTTTACTCCTGCAGTTATTGCAGTTAAAATATTTTAACATATTCCATAGAAATCTAACTACATCTCTGAACAGGCTCCAGCTTCCTATAGCATCATCTCTAAACACAGCCAGAGGCTCCTATGGGTAGCAGATACTGAAATAAGAGCTCTGGGATGAAAGGCTGTTTGGAAAGAGAACCAAGGTGTGTGTGTGTGTGGGGGGGAATCCTTGGAAGTCAGTGGATGTGCATGCTAAGACTGCTTTTTATCAATTCCTCCCCGGTTTCTGGTATACCATGACCATGGGGTACAATGGAAAGTCATTGGCACCCATGAGTCTCTTTCCTAATAATTCATGCTTTTTATATAGAATTCAGGATATGAAAACGGTCGTGGAAAAGGCTCCTGCCATTGAAAAGCCTCTTCTCTGTAACTTGGGGTCATGAGGTCCTCACCAGAATATTCTGCAGAAACAGATCAGGCCTTATCAAGGTCAAGTCTATGCCTGTATGATATATTCTATCGTCATATTAAGTTAGATGAGTTTTTCACTCCTTATCCATCAGACAGGTTTTCCCAAAACAACAGAAGATACTATCAGCCTCTAAAGCAGAGGGGGATGAAGAAGATATGTCATGCAAACTATATTAGCCACTGTAAAAAAAAAAAACAAAAAAAAAAACCACAGCTCTGATGAGAGGGTCTTAACGCTGGCATGAGTAGGCACCTTGCAGGGCTCAACCGTGTTGTTCATTCATTCTTCCCTGTGAACAGATGATGGGGTGAGAAAGGCATGCACATCAATTCTCTTTTGACAGATGAGAAAACATACAGAAAATGAGTAGGCAATTTGCCTGAGGCCGCACAACGAGAGGCCAGATTGATGAGAAGTTAGGTCTTCAAACTCCTACTCTGGTGTTTTCCATCATGTCACCAACACACACAAAGGCGCATAACACGGCAGAAGCAACAACAGCCCAGAAGAATCCACAGTATGCTATGGCCACTCAAGGAGTTCATGGCTTCTCCAAATGTGTTCAGTTGTGAGGGATCAAGCACACTCTACAAACAGACAGGGGCAGGATCAGGTGTCTCAGTAGAGCTTGGCCCCACAGTCTGCAGCCACCTGCCCAGGAAATAAGAGCTTCTTTACCATAAGTAACACAGGAAGCCAGCTTGCTCCCTGTGAGTCAGGGAGACACATATCTGCTAGCCAATCTCACAGCTCTTCTACTCCCCACTTGTTGCCAGGCCCCTGCCAGCATCCTGAGGCCAACAGTATCCTGTCAAGCCACGTGTGAAGTTGTCCATTTCCCCCAGGGTGAAGTGTTCCCTTCTTTCCTCTTGCCTGTGGCGTGTGGAACAAAACAAAAAACTCTGGCTCCCTTAGTCCAACTTTCTGAAAAGCCTCTGCCTTTGCTTACGCTCAGTTGGTCCTCATTCGCTATGTCGGATATCTCGGTCCTGCCCTGGGAGAAGCAGATGGAATACTGAAGGCAGAAGCCTGTCATGGGGAAAGCAATAGACTGATGTCTCTCCTTAGGTAAGACACGGCAAAGGCAGAGCCTCTCTCTCAACCACAGGTCGCCCGATGCCCACATGACACTCTCCCAAACTCCAGCCTTGCTTTTATGGAGTGGGGAGGGGGAGCAGGGCGAAAATTGAGGACAAGCAGTGATTCTAACTGGGATACTCTGTGGTTTCATTCATGGGTTCCTCACAGACAGTGAAAAGGCCTCTTTGTTAGAGAGTAAAGGAGTCTCTTGCCTCCCCTTCCTGACAGAGAAGATGCAGAAGCATCACAAGTCAAAGTTGGGACTCTGGTCCCTTACTAATTTCAAGGCAAAAAGTAATACCTTTGTCTCTTAAAATGACAGCCCAGTCAACAAACAAATAGAAAGGAAAAACAAAATGCTAAGGCCTTGTTTCTCAGTGAGGGCCTTGATACGTTCATCTCTTCTCTTGCTGGGGCTCACTTTCATCCCTCCATTTTGTTATCTTAGGCAGGGAGGAAGCCCAAATAACCCATAACGGTTTACAGCTTCAATGAAGAGCCATAAAACTGTTTTTCTATGAATATAGATTATTACATTTTTTTCACAAAGCGAGTAAACAGATGCATAAAAATGCATTATTTCGCAAGCATAGGAAAACCTGAGATAAGCATAGTGCTTTTAATTTGTTTTTATGATTACTTGTAATTAATTAGCATCAAAAGTAAATTATCAACATCGAAATTGTACTATCAGATATGAGCAGGGTACTCCAGCAGTGATTGACAGGCTCATCTTTATACCAAGGTCGGAAAATGGATGATCTCTTTTCTCCTTTCTTTCTTTCCCTTCCTTCCTTCCTTTCCCCCTCTCTCTTTCCTTACTTTCTTCTTTCTTTGTTCTTTGTTTCTTTCCTTTCTTCCTTTTTATTTATTTATTTTTTTAAAAAAAACTATGCTTAAATCAAAGTGTCAAAAGCCAGTAGCAGCTCAAAGGAAGACAATTAAATCAGACTGGTAGGAAAACCCTGGTTATTGCTAGCTGAATGACAAAGGGTGGTAGAAACATGACCCAAGGAACAGTCATGTAACTTGGCTGCATTAAGGCAAAAATGAAAACCCCCTTCAAACAAGAATGGAAAAGGAAGTCAGGTTGGTTGCAAACGGAGACTGCACTTGGTTTCCCTGCTGCCCAGACACAAAGAATCACACAGAAACTTTATTAATTATAGCACTGTTTGGCATATTAGCTAAGGCTTCTTATTAACCCATTTATATTATTTTATATATATATATATTCTTTTATTTACCACAAGACTCATGGTTTGTTATCTCTTGCTTCTTGCGGCTACATAGCATCTCCCCGACATCTCTACCTTCTTTCTCCTGGCATTTAGTTTAGTTTTTCTGCCTACCTATATTCTGCCCTGCCATAGGCTAAAGCAACTTCTTTATTAACCAATGGCAATAAAGCCCTATTCATAGCATCCAGAACTGAATCCCACATCACATGGTGGCACAGGCGTGCCTGTCATCCGACCATTCTGAAGAGTCTGAAGCAGGAAGAGTGAGAGTTCCAGGATAGCCTGGGCTACATAGTGAGCTCCTGTCTCAAAAACAGTTGACCAATGAAAAAACAAAACAAAACAAAGATTAATTCTGTTAAATTACAGGGATTCATACACTCACTCCAATCCCTAAAAATGGAGATGGTTTTGACAAGCATTGTCATTTTCTTTAACCAACCCTTATTTGTCACCTTCTCCCCCACCCCACCCCAGGAGACGAAGGATGTGAGTGTTTGCTGCTGTTTTGAGCATTTTAAAAAGAGCCAGGCTGCCAGTCTGTTCAATCGAGCGGTCCCCCTGACCTCTGTCTGTTTTCTCTGACATTTACCGCAGGCTCACCCTGCCGTGAGCTGTCCTTTGCAGAGTGCCAACAACAAAGAAAACAGATATTTAGTAAGCAAACAGGTTTTATCTGAGAAGAATCTGTGTGGGGATTTAGGAAACACAGGCACATCTATTTTATTAACAAGAATGTACTTGAACCAAGAACTCAATATGTGCAATACAAATAGAATTCAACAATAGCAAGGGAGGGAGAGGGGGAAATGCGATTAAAATCCCAGTCTTTCTGCTTAGCATTCCTCCTAACAATGCGGGGCTTCCATGATGAGATTGTGTAGCTTCCAACCAAGTTAAATAAAATAGATTTCCTTTTAACAAGTTTCATTCTGCAGCAGGCCCTCAGAAGACATACAATATAGTTCTTTGTTTTGGGAGAACCTACTGAATTGAAACTGTATGGCTGGAATTTTCTAAACAATCTGTTGGAAAAAATAAAAAAAAATGTTACATGTTGCTAGGAAGCTGGGGATAGATTTACACCTATGCTGATGAGAATATCGATAGAAGAATATGAAATAAAAGTAAATTGTTCCCCAATCAAGATAGCTGAGGAAGTGGGGACCCCAGGCAAGCTCTCCATTTTCTTCTCCACTTCCTCTAGAGATTCTAGTCCAGGTGAGCCTGATGCTACCAGTGACCTTGGCAAGTTACTAAGGAATAGTGTCAGAGTTTCACAACCCCCAAGGACAAAACATTAAGTTATACCAAAGATGTCTGTACTGTGATTGTTCTAGAAAAATCTCCATTAAATTGTACACAAATACTAAATATCAATGAAAGTTCAATCGATGCCAATGGTGTTGTCGCCTAAATGTCTAACTTAAGGGTTTGTCAGGGGTTGAACTGTTCCCAGCTCCCCCCTACACAGCTGCTGAACTGGGAACTGGACAAAATTGAGGGATTTATAAAATTTCCAACCAGAATATTTTGACATTGAGATGCCTGTGTCACCAATGGTGAATATGCATTCCCTACTCCCTTCAAGGTTGTTCTCTTTCAAGTTTCTAGAAGGTGGTATCACCCTTCCCCAAATATAATGTTAAAGGTACCAATAAAGGAAGGCACTAATCCGATGGCAGAAAAACTATAAAGCTATTCACATCAGAAAGGAGAAAACCATTGTCCTACTTACAGAAGGTGTTCCTTGGCCCCAGTACACTCAGTGAAGTCACCCCCAAACAGGGAAGGAAGTTCATGTTTTGAATCCTAATACCACTTCTAATTCGAAATTTGGGTTCCAGTTGTGAGCACCATCTTGGATTTCTGTCAGGAAACTGTTTTTCTGTGGATCCCGTAAGGTCAATCGGCTGAGTGGTCACTGGGTCACTATTTCTTTTTAACTTTTGATCATTTACTTTTCTATGTGTGGGCTTATGTCAGTGGGAGAGGAGGTGTTGCTAGGCGGATTCCTTCAAATCCTGACTTCCTAAGTTCGTCAGAAGATCAGAACATAGCCATGCAGTGATGGCGCACGCCTTTAATCCCAGCACTTGGGAGGCAGGGGCAGGCAAATCTTTGTGAGTTCGAGGCCAGCCTGGTCTCCAAGAGCTAGTTCCAGGACAGGCTCCAAAGCTACAGAGAAACCCTGTCTCAAAAAACAAAAAACAAAAAACAAAACAAAACAAAACAAAAAAAACAAAACCCAATAAATAAATAAATAAAAATAAAAATCCAAAGAAGTTCAGAACTTAATGACGGGCTAATCTCCTAGACCCAGGTCCAGCCCTAAGTACTAGGTCTTCTTCAAAGTCAGTCTCAGGGAGTGACACTATTTGAGAAGGATTAGATATGGCCTTGTTGAAGTATGTGTGCCCTTGTTGGAGGTAATGTGTCACCAGTGATTGGATTTGAGGTCTCAAGAACCCAAGCTAAGCCGAGTGTCTCCCATCTCCCCCTCTGTCTGCCTCTCTGCTTGTGGATTATGAAGTATCTCTCAGCTACTTCTCTAGCATCTGCCTGAATGACAACATGCTCCTTGCTCTGATGATAATGGACTAAGTTTCTGAAACTGTAAGAAACCAAATGCTTTCTTTTATAAGAGTTGTCTTGGTGGTGTGGATCTTTGTAACAACATAACAGTGACTAAGACACAAACATATGACTTCTTTCTCTTAGTGTGGAATAAATAATTAGCATATAAGACTTTCTTCCATGTGCTCCCTCTAAGCATTCCACAACCCCTTCAAGAGTTTGCTTTTACCATACTCCTTCAAAGACACACTTTGTAATCTTTGTCATAGATTAAAAGATTAAAAAAAAAAAGAGGTTCTGCTCTTATTTCCACAAAAGATGAGAACTTGTGGATTCCTTCTAGGCTAATGTGGTTTTATGGACCAATATCCCCTAAAAGTTCTCCACAAATCTTAAAAATATTTCACCAAACAAAAACAAAAAGCAGTTTGGAGAGAACTACACCCAAATTCCAAAATATCGCTTATAAATATTTGTTTACATTTAAAGGGGGATATGCTATAGAGATAAATATTTTGCATTGGTATGGATCTTGGTTTATTGACACAAATTTAAGGTCAATTTTGTTATATGTATTTCTGTTCTTGTTTAAGGTATCTTGTTTGGGTAGCTCATTTAAAAAATACATAATTAAGAAATACAGGTTAATAGATAGTCATCTGTAATAGTCAAGTTTGTAGTCATGTTAGTTGGGTTTTTTAGATGTACAGAGATATATTTCAAATAGATAGGTACTCTTCAAACTTTTCAAAGACTAACGGAATATGGCATTTAAAATGTTTTAAGAACTTAGGGCTTTTCATGTCAATGAGTCTCATCTGCTCCTGGCAGCACCAATCTTTTTCAAGAATCTGCTGGGAACTGAAGAAACTCAGTATGCTATTTGCCTTCAATGTGACAAGGCTAGCCATTTGGGCAAGAGACTGCTCTTGCCTGGACTGCTTGATAGTATACTATGATGAACTGGACATGTATAACCCATTGATAAATGACTGCTAAAGTTATCTAAAGAAAGTGAGACAGTCTTTCAGGGTTCCTGCTTCATGAAAGGGTCTGCCAAACATTTTGCAGGATAAAGAAAAAACTGACTGACAAACTGCCAATTTGGGCAGAACTGTCTCTGAAATTTCTGTTTCATGGAAAAGCCTGCCAGATACTATGGGCCTGTAGACTGAAGGTGGATGTCACATTGTACAAAAGAACTTTGGGTGACTGTGCAGACAGCAAGATATTTCTGTCAATTCTAGAGTTTTGGAAGTTGCTTACAATGCACTTCCTCTTAACTTAGGTAATATTATATACTCCTGCGGCCTTTGATAGAGTTAAAAAATAGATTTAAAGTTAAAATCTTCCAGTTTATTTAAACAGAAAAGGGCAGGTGATGTGGGAGTTCCCTCTGTATGCTGTGAATATGTTTTATTACCATTGGTTAATAAAATAAGATTCTTTGGGCCTATTGCAGTGGAAAATAGAGTAAGGCAGGAATTCCGAGCAGATAGAAGAGGAAAGAAGGTAGAGTCAATGAGACGCTATGTAGCTGCCACAGGAGACAGACACTGGATGGAACCTTGCAGATAGGCCACAGCCATGTGGTGATACACAGATTAATAGGAATGGGTTTATTTAAGATATAAGAGTTAGCCAGAAATATGCCTAAGCTATTGGCCAAGCAGTGTTGTAATTAATACAGTTTCTGTGAAATCTTTTTGGGTCTGGGTGGCCAGGAATGAATGAGCAGCCTCCATCTACAGCATTTGTGACAAACCAAGGTGACACATGCCTGTAATCCCGGCATTTGGGAGGTTGCAGCAGGAGAATTGCTATGACTTTGTGGTCAGTATGGTCTTCCTTGTGAGCTCCTGTCAGTCTGGAGTACAAGTTGAAAGTCTATCTCAACAAAACTTTGTTTTAAATAATCTTTTGTACACAACAGGACTGCTATACTCAGGAATTCACAGCAGCTAGAGTTACTGGAACAAGACTAGTGTAAGATCAAGCCAGTTGACACTATAGCACAGATAGCAGGGGGGTTCACTGTTCCCCATATCTAACCTACTAATGGTTCCTGGGGAAGCACAAGTTGGTTTTCTGTCAAGCTGTTGCTCCTGGTAGTTGACTATGCTCCAGGGAATATCCCCCGACTCAGGAGTATATGGGCAGCACTAATTGGACTTGGTGGGAGGAAAACAGGGAGGGGCACAGAGTTGGGAGGGAGTGGAGAGTTAGAGGACAGATCTAGGAGAAGTTAGGGGCAAGGAATGAGGATTGAATATGATCAAAATACATTCAATAACATTCTCTAATAATTAATAATAATATTATACTTAAAAATGTTGATGGTGGATATTAAAGGGGTAATTAAGTTGCCAAGCCATTAATATGGCTCTGTTCACCTCAGCAATTGGAACATTCTCATTTCATAGCCCATCCAGATAACCTAGGTTTCTGAGAACAAGTTTTCCCAAGAAGTGCCTGTGGGCTCCAAGGCTGTTCTGGGGTCGCTGCTTCTAACACCTACCAGAGGGCTCCTTGGATATAACAGCAATACCTCCTAGCAAGTACAGGAGCAGTTTGTGCCTAGTTCCATAGTGTTCCATAGTTCCATAGTTCCAAGATGGGAGGTGTTGTAGGAAGGGAGGGCCCGCTTGTTCATCCCAGCTGCCTGGCTAGCTTACACCAGAATTAACCACACAGAAACTGTATTAATTTAAATACTGCCTGGCCCATTAGCTCTAACTTCTTATTGACTAACTCTTACATATTAATTTATCCCATTTCTATTAATATGTGTATCACCATGTGGCTGTGGATTACCGGCAAGATTCTAACTGGCATCCATCTGAGGTGGAGGATCCATGACTTCTCCTCACTCTGCTCTTCTTCCTCCCAGAATACAGTTCTGTTTCTCCCCCTACCTAAGTTCCACCCTATCAAACCCAAAACATTTTCTTTATTTATTAACCAAGGAAAGCAACACATGAACAGAAGATCCTCCTACACCAGGGAAGACTTGATAGTGGAAAGCTTTGATAATGTTTCAAAGAAGCTGGATCTGCCAACATACAGAGCCACACTGAGCATGATAACCCCCTCCTCCATCTCAAAGGATGCATCTAACATTCTAAGCATCTATGATGGAGCCTGTCACAGTATTGGCACAAAGAAAACCACCACAGTAATGCCTAGAAAGATCTTGAGAGTGGGGCAGCAACCTGACCCCCAAATTACAACACCAGCATTGTGCAAGCCTGGCATGGGATAATGGCAGACATGAGGTTTTATCTCCCCCAAACTGCTGAGTAGATACAGCCTGGAAAAATCCAAGAAGCAATGCCATGCAAGTCCTTTATAAATAGGATCTGTAGTAGATGGTCAGTAATGAGAGTTCTGCATTGATGGTTGTTCTATGATGCTGTTATTGTCTGTCTACTCAACACTGGAGGGGTGAGATCCAGATAAAATGACAAGTTTAGTCCTTGCTGTCCCCACAGAAAAACTGAACTTATCCTTTTAAGAGAACATACAGTTAAGGAAGTATGGCATTGTTTTTGTGTCTGGACTATTTTTATTTAACACAAGGTTCACCCATGTCAAGAATGTCATGGAATACTAGTACTCCATTGTATATCACAAGGTATCACATCTCTTTTTTTGTTCATCCATTGATGAACATTTAAGTCACTGTACTTTTTGATAATTACAAAAAATACTGCAAAGAACATGGAAACATTAAGATCTCTTCAACAGGCTAATATCATCTTTTAAAAATAAGTATCCAATAAGCTGTCCTTTATTCCTATATAGCTATTATCTCTATTTATGGCTCTCACTGAGGTGTTGGAAAAACTACAATTGGTAATTCTCCAACTAAATTGACATATTTTAGAATCAAATATTTGAAGAATTGGAATGGAGAAGTCAGACCTCCAGGAGTACTGAATTTGATGAAAGAGCTTGCTGAATACATGATGACCTCAAAGTTCAAACACTCAAGTCTGTTCATCTTTTCAAAAAGCATTTAGACAGATAGCACCTTGAAACAGCCTCTGCACGTCTCATGTGGACAATCTGAAAGGTGGGACATTCTTCCTTTTCCTAGCCCTTTTTTCTTCTTGTTTGGTTTTTATTTTTATTTTCCCAAATCAGGGTTTCTCTGTGTATGCCTGTCTGGAAACTTGCTCTGTACAGATCTGGCTAGCCTTGAACTCAGAAATCTGTCTCCCTTTGACTCCTGAGTGCTGGGATTAAAGATATGTGCCACCACCACCCGACTTCCCTTTCTTTATTTCCTTCTTCCTTCCTTCCTCCCTTCACTCCTTCCTTCCTTTCTACTTTCTTTCTTTCTTTCTTTTGGATTGTTTTGTGTGTGTGTGTGTGTGTGTGTGTGTGCATGTATGTGTTTGTATGCTTTTGTCTGGTATATGCCTGTGAGTGGGCTCATCCAGATGTGCATGTGTAGAAATCAGAAGTAAATTCAGGTGCTTTCCTCAATCATTGTCTATTCATTCTTTGAAACAGGATCTCTAACTGAACCTGCAACTCTCATCAATTAACTAGACCCTTTTTCCTTAGTTGATAAAAAGGCAGGGAAGGTTTATTTTGGCTCACCGTTTCAGATAATCATGTGGGGAAGGCATAGCCGAGTTCTAGGCAGAATTATGTGGTAGAAGTTGCTCACATCAAGGTGGATTGGGAAACAGAATTCCACAGTAGAAGCAGGTCTGAGTTCTGGTCCCCCAAAGGCTAACAGTAGAAGTCAGACTGGATTATGCTCACCCACCACCCCAAAGTCTGTACCTAGTGGCCTACATTCACCAGCTACATCCCAGGACCTAAATTGTCTGTAACTTCTGAAAATAATGCCACTAGTTGGGGACCAAGTACTTAATCAAATAAATGGTTCTGCCATCAAGCCATAAGAGGGGCAATGCTCTTTAAAAGGTATACACTTCAGTGAATCGTGACCTTACCCAGTACCACACATTAACTACAGACCTGGCGTGACCTTACCCAGTGGCACACATTAACTGCATCACACACCTCAAAACTTGGCCCCGAGTGAGCAACTCCATGATTTTATAGTTTCCATGATTCCAGAGAAAACTAGCCCCACACTCTGAGTCACAGTGAGCAAAATGAAGTCCAACCCAGTGTTCTTTTAATCCTGATCCAAGTAGAATACTCTAAGCTTGCACAATATGACTTCTTTCTAATTAGCTGGCTAGTTAAGGGACATTCTGTTTTGGAAAAACAAAACAAAGAAACCTTGACCCAACCAACAGTCAGCCACATAGCCTGTCTAGACTTGACTTCATCTCTACCCCACAAGAACCAACTCTGTCCTGAGTCCGGGATCCACCATGCTGATGAGAAGATGGACCTCCTGCACAGTTACAATTCTTTTGATCGTTGTGAGACGTTAGACTAATAAAGAAAGGGGTGGGATCTCATTAAACTTTCTGGTCCATATTCATTCAGGAACCTAACAGGAAATAATTTTGGAGGAGAGAAAGGTCTTAGAAGCAGGCAAATGGCTGAGATCTCGTTACCATATGAGCAGGTAAGGCAAGCAGAGTCACTGTAAGAAATCGTGTACCAAGCAGAACATTAACCGAGTTTGAAGGAAAGAAATTCAAATTTCACTGAAAAGAACTAAGGAAGGTTTTGTGTTTTCCCCCTCTTCATAGGAGCCCAGGTTGAGAAATTGCTGCAGGAATCGTGTCTGGAGCTGTCGTGGTCATGTAGTATACACAGGTACATTAGCCTGGCTGGGGAGGTATATAGGGATAAGTGGAGTCAAATTCATCGCACGCTCTACTCCCTTAATTATGTGTCCTTGCAGGAAGGGCTCTCTACCTGCTCGAAAGGATGTTGCTATGGAACCCTAGTGTGCAAGCTAGCAATTCCTCTTGAACAATGTTTTCTTACTCAGAGGAAGGTAACCTGAGCTTGCCTTGGAGCCCAGGCATTTACTACCAAGAGGGGTGGTCTGAAAAGGCTGACGTCTCCTGAAAAAAAAAAAAAAAAAGGAACAAATCAAGCCAGAAAGGATGAACTCCCTGAATGGATTGCTAAGTCACCGTAACTCTCGGGTGCAGATGGCCTAACTTGTCGGTAGGGTAGGAGGGGTAACAGACCCAGCCTACTGAGAGTAGGTGTCAAGAAAGGGAAAACTTGAGTTGTGCTACGAAAGAATGTAAGAATAGAGTACTTTCTCCCTCTTGGAAGCCTTAGAAACTCTGAGTTCAAAGGCATAATGAGACAACAGAAGCGCTGCAGCTGCGTTGTGAGATACGTTGATGGGATGGGTCAGGGTTCAAGAGCAAAGATGGACAGGGAGAAGGAAGCCAGCTCGTGGTTTTCAGTATTTCTCCAGCAATAGGAAGATTAGTTCCTCTCAGAGGAAAATAATTGTACTTCATATTAAAGAATTGAATGTGTGCAACAAGCCACTTTCCCTTCTCTGTTTTGGTTGTCACAAGACCCCAGTCTTTGCTGTGGAGACGCCTCACAACCTGGCACACCACATTGCCTTACCAAGCTCTTTTATCGTTACCCTTGACCTAATGGGATTCCCTTATATGTTCAACCACACAAGATATCAGAGCATGAAGGATGTGTGGAAACGATACACAGTATCCTTTGTCTGAGACTCAAACGGCAAATGTTTCTTAAGCACCTTAGATAACTGGACTCATTACTGGGGAAGTCAGAGTGCATTACTTGATGTCAGCGTTCAGTTATTCACTTGTAACCCAGTGAGAACATGTCATGTGCTGATAACATGATAAGCATGGTAATACATGCAGGGCTAATAGTTAATCTGTCTGTCTTGCTACAAGTGTATTTGGGATTGAAATACTTCACGCCTTTTCCTTTGAGTGGTATGTAACCGTGAAGCCTGACAAATAGCTCACTTGCTATGAAGATCCATCTGAGCCTTCTTCCTCTAGCTCTCACCCCGAAACCCCCAATCTATCAACAGAAGCTTTAATGTGGGACATAGCAGGGACCTTTACTCTCAGGACAGGACCACCATTTGTCCCTAATGGGATGATGCCTATGCACTGACTTTAATTAAATATTTTGGGTGTCACTCTTGAGTATTTGTTAGGTGCTAGATGATCTGTCTTACTGATGATGTTATCATTGTTATAAATAATAATGTCTGTAATTAATTAATAACTTCTCTGCTGCAATTTAACATTTATAATTACCCACCGAGGGAGTCATTATTAGTCCTTCTTTACAAATGAGGCAACACGCTCAATGAATTTAAATAGCATCATCTGAGGAAAGCTCCTAGATGCAGAAGGGACAGTTTTGTAACCGTGGTCACTGCAGACTCTGGGTTTGCAGCTTGGGAAAGCTAGAAAAGACAGATGCAAGAGTATCTCTTTGGGAACAGGAGAACACTTCTGGCTGGCTGGAGGACATCGAGGCCTGTTGTGCATATACATTCACGTGTGCCTCTCCAGTCTACTTTTTACAATTGCTCCCAAGTTCCAAGTTCATCCATAGAAATGACCTCCTTTTCCATTTTGTTCTATCTTTCTTGGGCCTCTAATATACCTTATCATTAGGAAAGCTGGAGCAGAGCAAACCGGACCTTTCTCCTAGACCCATTATCTGGCTTAGTTCAGAAGCAGAAGCTCTGTACTATGATCCCAAAGGAGAATTCTTATCTGCTTCTTGGCTCCAACATAAGGAGAATGTCCACACTCTGTTCTAATCATTCGGTGCTGTGGTTTGTCGGTTTCCTTGATTGTATTTACAAGGAGGTGTGGGGGGATACCTCACCTACCTACAAGGCACACAAGTTCAGTCTAGCAACAGAGAAACTTTCCCAGACTCTGAGGGCAAGAAAAGACGATACTTTCCAAGGTAGGGAAGGATGGAGAACCCCAGGGGCACGGTAGACTGCTCAGTTAGCAATGTGCTCGCCGTGCAAGTGTGAGGGCCGGAGTCTCATCCCAGCACCTGCATAAAAAGCCAGGCATAACTAATACCAGCATTGGGGAGATGGAGTCAGGAGCATCCCAGAAACACTTCAACCAATCAGTGAGAGACCTTGTCTCAAAAAAATACACAGCAGAGAAATGATTAAGGATGTCTGATGCTGACATCTGACCTCCATATGCATTGTCTCACACATAAATATGTGCACCTGAATATACACAGACACACACAGAGTGACACCCACACACAAACGAGAGAGAGAGAGAGAGAGAGAGAGAGAGAGAGAGAGAGAGAGAGAGAGTGAGAAGGAAAGACAGACAGAGATAAGAGAGAGAGAGAGAATTAAGCAACTTGAACCAGAATTTCAGACTTAATTAATTGGTGCCCCTTGGTGGAAGCAAAGCAAAGACTTGAGACCAAAGGGAGAATCAAAGTGAAGAGAGATGGTCTTTTGTTTTATTGTTCCCTGGTCTTGTTTTCAGTTTAGTACCTAACAATCACATCTAGCGCCCATATCAGTCACTAATTAAGAAAATGCCCTACAGCTTGCCCGCATCCCAATCCTGCAGAAGTATTTTCTTAATTGGGATTCCCTCTTCTTGGATGACTATACTTTGTTGATAAAACTGTGCAGCAGTGTCCCAGCCAAGAGGTGTCTGAAGCAGGGAAGATCATGGAGCCAGTCATGCTCTACAGACTTTAATACTTTGATTGCCCTTTACTGATACTGACATAGAGCTGGTGGGTAGTAGGAAGAGATGGGCAGTGTGGGGAGCTTGGCCACTTTTCACGTTGGAGTGACAAAGAAGACAAATGGTAGACACCAAAAACAGTGGGCAACGACATTTTTACAAGGCTTACCCTGGCAGTTTACCTGAGAGTTGGGGTTAAGAGAGTGATGGCAATACTGACTGTCAGCTTCACATGCTCTAGAGTTATAAAAGATAAAAAACTCTGGACACAGGTGGGAGGAACTATCTACATTAGGTTAATGCCATGGGAAGATCCCTCTTAACTGTAGGTAACAGTATTCCATGGGTTGGTCCTCTGGACTAAATAGAAGAGAAACAGTGAGCTAAGTACTAGTATCCAATACTCTCTCTCTCTCTCTCTTCTCTCTTCAACTGGCCTTGAGGTATAAATGAAGTCAAGAATGACCTTGAACTTTTTATCATCCTGGCTCCAGCTCTGGCATTCTGTGATTGTAGTCATGCACCACTAGGACTCGTAGCTAAAGTCCTGAGGACAGAATCCAGGACTTCAAGCATACTAGGTGAAGACCCAAGCAATTTTCACTACAGGTCAAGTTTTTGTTGTTTTTTTTTTTTAAGTTACTGTTTAAAGGAAAGTGCCCATGTACACATGGTTGAAGATTTTAGAAGTTGTATATTCAGAACAATGGGGATATTTAATATTATCATTCTGACTTCCTTAATTGATATTACAGTAACTTTCTAAAGTAATAGAGGAACACAAATACCAAACGCAATTTAGAAATATAAACTTCTTCCTTGTTAGTCATTAGCAATTTTTTTGTGTGTGGGGAGAGGTTTAAGACAGAGTCTCACTGTGTAGCTCTGACTGTCCTGGAATTCACTATGCAGACAAGGCTGGCCTTGAACGTGTAGAGATCCACCCGACTCTGCCTGCCAAGCACTGAGATTTAAGGCTTGCAGTACCATACCTGGCGTATAACATCTAATTTTTATAACTATCAATTGCTTGTAACATTAATCAATGACAAATTCTCTCTACTGACCTCTGCCACAGTCTTTTCAACTATTTCCATTTAACGGTCGAGTCTGCTAGAGCTCAAAAGGATGGGAATAATTTTCATGACACGTAGCTTAGTAAGGGACTAAGCTTTGATTGAGCTCCTATAGAGCCTTGATGATATAATATAAGCCTTGATTTCTAAAAATATGATTAGCTCAGAAAATATTTTAAAAAATCAGTTGAGACAGAAAGGAACACAGGCTTTTTATCAGACGCTTACTGATGAGCTGTGGCCAAAGTGGACTTCCCAGGAACTTCAGCCCAGCAAAAGCAAATGGGTTTCAGTTCCTTCCTCCGTGGTGGAGTTCTGACCTATGCAGCAACGTCTCCTGCTGAGCCGGGTTGAGAAAGACTGAAGTCACTGCTGGATCAGCAGAAAAAAATATCCCTGCGTTAGCCATATCGGCTCTGACCTCATCTGTAGGACTTGAGCAAGCAATCTATCTTTAAAAAGTCATGAGACATGAAAATCTGAACATCGAATATTTGATGATGTTATGAAATTGCTGATTTTCAGATATGAGCACGGAATTGCGGCTATATTTTTGTAACTTTGTTCCTTTCAGAAATGCATTCTGAAATATTCCCAGGTGAAGAGCTCCGATGATGGCAGTTTGCTTCAAAATGGCTATGGACTAGGGTTTTGAAGTGTAGGTGAGAAACAGCACTGGGGAAAGACTGAGGGGAGATGAACCGAAAGCTAAGCTGGCTACAAATACATCATATTTGAGGCTGGTAATGAGTGACCATCAGAGCAGAAAACTTTTATCTAGTTATAAACTCGGACTTTCAAAAGCACACAGTTTATTTTTGAAAAGCTGAATCAAATATTCTTAAACTAAACTAGACAATATCATTATGGTGTGATGAAGTTTTGAAGTGGAGTTGTCTTGCTGGAGGTGAGGGGCTAGATCTGTGTTATGTTCTTTAGCCATCGGAAACAGGCTCAAAAGAGAAAGGGGATTTCTCAAAACCACACTGTTACAGAATAAGATGGTTCGTTAATGTGGGATCTCTGAGTCCATTAGTCCCCTTTCTACACCTATCCCCATTCCCAAGTGCTTGTGTGTGTTTCGATGCCACTGTATCACACATGGAGATTCCAGTAATTGTTTCCATAGCTAAGACACAGAACACAATTGCAGTGATATGTTCATTACGGGCTGTTACATTAAGGGCAGAAAACACATCATCTGAAAAAGTACTATCGACCCAAAAGTCTTCTGTGTCTTAACTTGGATGTGGGTCTGACTAATAAAGAGAGTTGAAATAGCCAAAACCGGAACCAGAATGAAAGAAGATGTCGGTGAATCAGTCTGTCTGTGCCAGTGACAAAGAGGCCATTTCTGTAAGACTGGTTTGTGAAAGTGTACATACCAGCAAATTCTATTCTTCATGCCTTCGGCTAATCAATTTTATGCTCTTTTTCTCTCAAAAAGATAACTCAACTGTAAAATTGGGGTGTGTTTTTCAGATCTATAAAACTGAGTGAATATACCCACTTCCAGGAAAACTTAATGTAAAAATAAGTAATATTCAGAGATAAATACTTTGGAAATGGTAAAGCTGCAGAACTGCATTGAAAGCAGTATAGTGGCTTCCAAAAGCAGCAAATTAACGGTAAATACTTAGGCTTACATCAAAATTGTTTTTGAAAGTACTTCCAGGATATTCCATATGTGGTAGTTTATATGCCAGTAGATACTAGTTTGTCAAATCTAATGTAAATCCTACTTCTTCAGGGCTACAAGATGGTCACTGGCGCGCTATACCATAGTTCAACAAAGTGGAAAAATTGTTGAATCTCTTGAATTTCATCCAAGGGAAAGACCATGATCATTTTCAAGACCTGGAAACAGAAACAACCATACTACAATCTGTACATAAACAGACCGACACCCAGAGACACAAATGACTTTGAGCCTTTTCCTGATGTTTCCGTCTATTTTGAATCTCTGGCACAGTAATTCTGAAAGATTATTCAGACTTTTGAGGTTGGGATGATTGTATTTTTACTATATGAGGCAACCAAGACTTTATATATTTAAAAAAAGGCAATTGCTTAAAAGTGATGTGCTTGGGTGTCAAGTGGACAATAAGGATTTGTGATCGTTAAGAGTTGTCAGGAACTTGACAAGATAGAATCACCTCGGAGTGAAGTCTCAGGCATGCCTACGGGGATCATCTTGATTATGTTAACTGAAGACCCATCCTTGAAGCAGAAGCACCACTCTGGGGTTGAGCCCTGGACTACATCAAAAGGAGAAAACTGGGCAGAAGCGTTCATTGCTGTCTCCTCATTATAGAGCAGGCGCCTCAAGTGCTTGTCACCTTGACTTCCCCACCATGAAGGACTATACCCTCACACTGCGAGCCAAAGGAAATAGAGAATAAACCCTTCCTCATTTCCTTAAGGTGCTTTAGTTGGGGCATTTCCTCATGGTGGCAAGAAAAGTAACTGACAGAGAATCTCAGATGCAAAATAACACAAGTTTTATTGACATTTAAGGTTTTATTGACCAAACCAATTTCTTACAAACCTGTTGGCCTAAAGAATGTACTTTTTTCCAGGTCTGGGGTGGTTT